>JABUQX010131403.1:0-20307 GCA_015478945.1 Trachelipus rathkii
GGCGCTAGAGTAGTCAATGCGGGCCCTGCCCCAGTACTACCTTTAACCTAGATTGGGTTTTGTTAACCAGTACCACTCACCTAATGTATTTCTTTGTTGGGAGCAGACGTCACGCCTATGCTAATGAATTATGAGTATAGTTTAAAGCCATGTGAGATAAAAAATTATAAATATACTATATATTATATATATAATAATATATTATATATATATATACTATATAATATTATATATATATATCTATATATATAATCTATATATATATATATATATATAATATATATTATATAGTATATATATATAATATATATAATATATATATATATATAATATATATGTATATATATATATATATGATATAATATATTATATAATATAAGTTATATATTAATATATTATATACTATAATCTAAAATTATATATCACTATTATATATATTAGTATTTATAATATATATATATTCATATCGTATTAATATAGTATAAATTATTATAGTTAATATATATAGTATATATATTCTACAAATTCGTCATGAACCCTTTACTTTCAGTGTCCTTTAAAGTGGAAAGAAATGATTGGACCACATTAAAAACAGGGGATTTTACAACGTAAAATAATAATTAATCTAATCTTTTATATACAGGCAGGCGAGAAGTTTTATAAAAAAAATACCCTTGCAGAACACCATTATAAAATCCGCTTTCGACAATTACTTTTAGGACTTAAGAAATAAAAAGTAAAATTTTTATTATAAATCACTAAATTCCTTATCGCAAACACAAGTTTTAGAATCTAAAATTAACACAGTCCATTTCCAATAAAGGTGAACATAAGAAATGCTTAACAAAATTGTTCGAATTAATATGTCTTAAAGCTTATATATAAAAAGGGACCAAATTCTAATAAAGAGCGGACAATTCTGAGCACCTCGAATTCAAGTCCAAATCTGTCAGTCTATCTAATATTAGATGGCCTATATATATATATATCTAATACTATATATATATATAATATATTTTATATACAGTATAATATATAATATATGATATGATATATATATATATATATATATATTATATATAATATATATATATATATATATATATATACGTATGTATATATATATGTATATATATAGTATATATATGTATTATTAAATATTATATAATATATATATATATATATATATATATAATATATATTATTATATATATAGTATATATATATATACTATATAATTTCTGAGTGTCTAAAACGTTTCCTTTAATTTAGAGTTGATTCCATGATTAAACTATAATATTCATAATTTTTTTTTAAGTCCTTCTTTTTCTCTATATATATTAGGTTAGATTTTGTATTTTCTTTATTATTATTTATTTATTAAATATTCTTAGTTATAAAATTATATTTATTATTATAGTATTTTAGCATATTATTATAAAGTACATTTTATTTTATAAACAGTTTTATACTCTAAATTCACCAATATGATATCCGCCAATTGCTTTGGCACGGAACTGCGCATTTTTTAATGGGTACAAATCGTTTATTTAATAGCGGTTATTCCTAAACCTTTTTTTTATTTTAATTTGCATAATCTTTTATTTTTATTATTAAAAATTTCGTTTAATTCACCAACTTTCGCAAATAATAAGAGCAGCACAGTGTAGGGGTACGCCTCTGATTATATGACATCATAGTAAATACAAAAATAAATGCATAAATTGTTATTAATATATATATATATCTATATATATATATATATATATTAATATATATCATATATAGTATATATATATATATATATATATATATATATATATATACTATAATATACTATATATATTAATATATAATAGATAAATATATTATATATATATTATATAAATATTGTATTTATTTCTTTTATATATTCTTCGGTATATTATTCTATTTCACATAATTTGTATATATATATATATTATATATTATATATTATAAGTAGTAAAATATATTTATATATATATTTATATATATATAGTATATAATATATATAGTATATATATATATATATAATATATTTTAATATATATACTATATATATAATATTATATATTATATACTATATATTATTCATAATACTTATATATATAGGATGGCAGAACACGCTCAAACGTTTCAGAAAGTTTTGAAGAAAAAATCCCAAAATATACTGTTTATAAAATTTATTTATAAGACGTTTCGTGAGTAGTAGGGCTTAAAGAGATTGGCCTAAAAACGGAATTCCGGACACGTTGGTCTTTTAGACCAACGGTATTTTGGTGACGTCACGAAGTGACGTCACGAGTGCACGTGTAGCGAAGCTACACGTGCGCGAGCCGATGGCTCACACACACACACACACATATTACCCACCCCCCCCCCACCCCACGTCACGAGTGCACGTGTAGCGAAGCTACACGTGCGCGAGCCGATGGTTCATACACACAAAAGTCACTTATTTAATATCTTATAATTTAATAATATATATATTTAAATATATATATTAATTATAATATATTATAATATATATATATATATATATATATATATATATATATATATATATATATATATATATATGTATATATATATTATATATATTATCAAAAATAATTTAATCAAATGTAGTAGAAGCTACACCTTGCGGAGCCGATGGCTCTACACGTGCGCGAGCCGATGGCTCATACACACCCACCCCCACCCCACATCACGAGTGCACGTGTAGCGAAGCTACACGTGCGCGAGCCGATGGCTCACACACATACACACACACATGGGTCACTTATTTAAATATTTATAAGTATTCACATAATATATAATAATATTTATATATATAGCTATATATATATAGTATTATATATATATATATATTATATCATATAATACTATTATATATATACTATAGTATATTATATATAACTTCAGATAGTGACGTCACCTCTATGACTATATTCGCCAAAAACGTCACGAGTGACGTCAACGCGATATATTAAGAAGCGTCTACTACTGGATTATATATCTTTTATTAATACGCTACTCGCATAATATATATATATATTATTATATATAGCGATTTATCTATATATACGGTATATATTATATATATATATTATATATATATATTATATATTATATAGTATATATACTATTATATATATAATAACTGCTTTTGCGCCATGCTTAATAAACGTAGGTCCTTAAACACGTTGTATTTTAAAATAAAAAGTCATAAAACCAATTTTTAAAATCACGTGTTTTCAAGTTTAAACAAATTTATTTTTATCATTTTCGCACGAAGTGACGTCACCGTTATATATATCGATAGTGACGTCACTATCGATATTTATATATATCTTTTTATTACATAATAATAACCAATCTACATAATATATATATATATATTATATATAATAATATAGTATATTATTATTAAATATATAATACTATATATATATATATATATATATATATATATATAATATATATATATAATATTATTACTATTATATATATATATATATTTATATTGCTTAATAGTTCATGGTTTTTTGATAAGTTTCTTACTTCGTAGTATAAATATATAGTATTTTACGCTTAATTTCCTGTATCTGGAACGTAGTCTTTTTCTCTTGATATATATATATATCTTATGAGTTTCATGGTTTTTTATAAGTTTCTTACTTCGTAGTATAAATATATAGTCTTTTACGCTTATTTTCCTGTATCTGGAACATAATCTTCACTCTGATATATATATAATATTTATATATAATATATATATATATATATATATATATATATATATATTATATATATATATATATATAATATTATGCTTATGAGTTTCATGGTTCCTTATATAATCTTATGAGTTTCATTTTTTGTTATAAGTTTCATACTTCATAGTATAAATATATAGTCTTTTCCGCTTATTTTCCCTGGTGTCTACCCTAGGTCATAAGGTTAATGCGGAATCGATTGGGTGTATATTAGCAATCTGCTAGAATGCTTCCTAACTATGATTAGTATTTTTTCATAACATTATAACCGATAGAATATGATATCTAAAGAGCTTCACAATTTTGGCGTGACCGCAAACATTTCAGAGTCCGCGTCCGTGAGTCCCGTCGCGAAACCGCCGCGTGCGCGCGCCCGCCGGCAATATTTCCGCGTAACCGCGCCGCGTGCGCCCGCAGGCGCAATATCCCGCGCGAACGAGAAAAATATGATATCAACGTAAACTATTCAAAGAATTTTTCTTTTCAATATACTATGCGTCATTCTTTTTACTTACAATTGTCGAATTTATTAAAACATATTACTTACACATACTTAAAGAGTAAATCAGTAAATCAATAGAGGTGTTACTAACAACCAAAGGGAATAGTATATCTTTGGTTTTACTGGTTTACTGCTAACTCATGTATTACTTGGCTTTAGCTCATATGCTTTACTGCTTAACTCACATATTTATTTAACATTACATACTTAAAGCAGTAAATCAGTAAATCAATAGAGGTGTTACTAACACCAAAGGGCGATATGCATTTTGTTTACTGTCTTATACTGCTTAACTCATGTTTTACTGCTTTAACCTATATGTTTTACTGCTTTAACTCATATATTTATTAACATTCATACCTTAAAGCAGTAATCAGTAAATCAATAGAGTGTTACCTCCTAACACAAAGGGGGGATTAGTATGCTTTTGTTTTCTGTTTTACTGCTTTAAGCTCTGTAAAGTATATGTTAATAAATCAAATTTAATTAACATTATGTTTTCCTTTTATGATATTTTTTATTTTGTTTTAAATACTTTTTTATTATATTATTTTTTATTATTATTTTATTATTTTATTTTTATTTAAAAACTTGTAATGAAGGAAAAACATCACACGCAGTGTCTAGATATTATGAAACATGTTTATTTTAATAAAATTGTACGAAATTTTATTAAAACTTTTTATATATACGAGTTTTGGGGGTAGTAAAATAGCATTTTTTCATTGTTAAAAAGCTTTTTAATAATTCAGAAACTATAAATCATTGACATAACAAATTTTTAGCAATGCAAATATATGTTACAAGTTTATTAAAAACATACATTGATTTAAAAGCACATAATGAAATAAATACGTATATGACTCCAATAAATTAGATATACAGAGGTTGAAACAGGGTAAGACATCAGTTTTTACACAGCTTACAACTTTATTATATTTAAAAATAAGTGATATAATGATCTATTAATATAAATTTTAAGTTCAAAGAATCAATTATATGAAAGAGTATCATACAATATATATAGCCTCACACATCACCATACACACACGAATCACACATCATCCAGATCATAACAGACGGACATCCACTACCACAAGAGAGACATATAAATAATTGGCCAGAGATACAATATAAACACTCAACACAACATTCTACACCACGAGTCTCTATCTCGCTTATAGCGAACACCCTCAAACAGCCGATCGCTCTTTTAACCGCCCAGCACTCTTTCAATCTTACACATCTTTCATTCATATCTCATAATTCAAAAGTCACGTTAGCGTACTCTGTCACAATATTAATAGAAGTATGAAGGATAGCTTAAAGACTATCAACTTGACACAACAAACAAAACAGTAATGGGAATGACTCTGCAAGACATCCGATCCAAAAGAGACAGAACTATAAGTCCATAAGAATGACTCTCTCACCACATGTTTACAATGACTCAGGCAACGTCTAAACAGCTGAAAGCACGTCCCTGCCAGTACAGCATCATCACGACAACTACTAAACTGTACTACTCTCTCCTCTCGTATACCTCCAAAGATATCTCGCTCTACGCTACTATAACACACACACTGATCAAGTATTGGCTATTAAGTCGTAACAAGAGCGACGTACACACAGAGACTACCCATCGACATGAAATACACAATTCCATATCCACGTAACGGTAGAGAGATCACGCGCACGACAATTCATCGTCAAACTCGATCACCCCCCTAGAGCACCGAAAGGTTGTGAATTTATAGGGTGCTTCTTTATCATCCCGAGTAGGCTTATGTTCGACAATCCTATTATTCACTATTCTGTGGTAAAATCTCGTTCCAAATGCTTAGCGGATATTGAACCTTGATGATCCTTGACGTGAACATCTAAATATCTTGGTTTCAACTCTCTTCAACTACGGATATTTCGACTGTGTTTCAAAAGCGAATTTCTTACTTTTCCAACATGTCGCCTGGTGCGCTCGATAATTTCACTTTTCTAAACCCATAGAGACTAAGCCTCTACCACCGCTCTTCGACATAAACCGGTCTCTGGCATCACGCTCGTAGCCAGCTCACGGCCTTCTACCTCTCTCTTTATTTTAAGAGCCACCACTCTACGCCATCTCTGCCTCGTACAGACACTAACACCACCTGAAATCTCTCAGTACTCTCACGACTGCCTAACCGCCCATGAGCTCTGGTCTCTGCAGCCGCAAGACCTCTCACCATTTAATCGACCGGTAACACTTCATATAATATATAGACTATATAAGATAGATATAATCATATGTAGCCTTCCATCATTTGACGCTCAAAACAATGATTCTGGCAGCATCCGCCGAATTGTTCACGCCGTCAAACTGCAATCAACTCTTCACACAACTGCTCTACACTTACTAGCTTATAATAACCGCGACTACAATTAGCTGCTGACCGCAACCCTAGTCGAAGCCTGCGTTAAGATAGACTTCTCAACCTGGGTGGAAACATGTAAAATACCCAGACAATTCTCGGCATTCTGCATACTAACTATATGGTCATCCACCCGATCGCGACAGAATCTTGTACCTCAGTCTCTGCTCAACTTCCTCGTTTTTACATAATAAAAAACCCCCATTACGACCTAGCGTACAACCCTCATAATGACCTCCACGAAGCTGCCTGGATATTGAACTCTAAGAGCTGCAACATCTGTATCTCGGTAACCTCACCTACGACTCACGACAGAGACTACACACACTATGATAGATAACATAAGCCTTAATCTGGGTTGCGCGCTCCTTCACCTCGGAGAAGCAGCCACTCCCACAATTCACTCTTCACCCCACATCGACTAGCAGGCACTGCACACGCGCACATAGCTCTCGCACACTGCTGTACTCCTGGCGCTCGTCACTAACGAACATTCATGAACACACCCTCACTTATCCACTACCCACCACTCGTACTAAAAGCTTCACTACCAGTCTAGTAACCTTCCACCAACTCACGCAAAATCACCCCTAATACATTTTCCCTCTTTAAGCTTTTTTTCCCGGCTCTAGGCCTTCTCTCCTTTCTTTATCGACAATCTCTCTGACCCCCTCCGTCTCCTCTGACTTGCACCATTTAACGTCTCTCATCTCCTCAACAGTCCTTAACATCATCCACACACTCATCATCTGACCAACCATCGGAACCAACATAACGCTCTTCTCTTACTAAACTGAAGCACGGGATTTCCTTTCCTGCCGCCACACTCATCTGATAGTATGCCCCGCTGCCTCTCTTCATAGGCATATTCCTTTACCCTCCCATACTATTCCCACTCTCTGAGTACCCGCACGGCTCTGCACCTCCTCTCATCCGTTGGCGAAAAATCCAATCTCGGGCGGCCCCCGGCATAACACCCTCTGCCAATAAATATTACATACCTCCTCTCCTCGTCCCCAATATCATTAAGCGTGTCTTTATTATACTCATCTTAACGACGCACGCAGTCTATGTTCACACTCATCCGCACAAACTCACACTCCTCACCCTCACACTCCATTCACATATATCACTACACTCAATCACCATGCACGAGAGCTACGCACTCTCTCGATCTGCTCTCTTTCTGCACAATATGAAGCTTTGCATAACCATGCACTACATCTCATAAAACGGGGAAGGGATTTTTCCTTCTACATCTTTTTAATATGCACGCGCACCAGTCAAACCATTTTGATCTACTCTCAGCAGGCAAGATAATGAACATTGGGCAATGTTATAAAATTATCTCTTTGGGAAAATCATACTACTTTACTCAAAGAGCTTTATCGTATTACCTTAGCAATTTGATGATCAATTCATATTCTGTATATACACTAACGCATACCAAGGCTGGTCTGAGCCATCCTCGTGACGGTGTACATGTATAATGCAGTATCTGTCTGCCTTCCATCTTCTTTGTTCATGTGCACTCAGCGGCTTTGTTCCCACACGAATCGTTAATCCTCTTCAACATAGTAGGCGATATCATGAAGTTATATCCAGCTCACCATACCGTTTGCGGATATGTTTTCGCTGCCACTGTGACCGTTCGAGAAAAAAACGTATCACGGTCTCTCAGGTTTACACTTACTTTTGATCTTAAAAGATATTATTACTTTATCTTCATCGGTACGCAATTCAGTTTTGTATACCAAGTCCTTACACATAATACTCATATCAAAGAGAACGTTTTAAATGACTGAAAATAGCAGGCACCGATTTAAAATAAGCTCGTCGCAGAGAAAATTCTTCAAAGAAGTATTCTCTTGTAGCAAATGTTGTCGTATTCACCTTTTTCGCAATTGTAGTCCTTTTCAGATACCGCGTATCTTCCACTTGTAATATAGTTTCAACACATTCTACACTTCTGTACACCACCATCCAGAATAGATTGTGAGGTAAATTTTCTATATCTGTATTTAATATCATTTCACATAATCCTACTTCGTATACCTCTCTTTCAAGCTGTATAGGATTCATTAACACAGTTGTAAAATCCGAGAGTTTATTATCAGGATGTAAATCCAAAGAGGCTGAAGACGGGAGAGTTAAATAGAAGTGATCTACACTCTCCATGGTTATAATGACAACTGATTAATGCTTCTTAATTTCACTTGCTTTTATATAAGTATTAAACTTAGCAGGGTAGCCCACCCACTTCACCAAATACTGTTTACTACGGCCTCTACCTTTTGTACCTAATATTTTTTCTATTTTATATACATTACTTTCAGGATTAAATCGTACTTTCTGTATTTCCTGTTTATAAAATCCTCCTTTTATCTTTTCACCATCTAAATCTTCCAGGTAATATAATTTTAAACCATCAGTAGGGAAGCTACGTATATTATTCTATGGAAAGATCTATTATAAGAATAAGCTAGATCGTCCAGTATATCAATATATTTAAAAAGTAGTCATTTTAGTAAAATACCTATGCATACGCTCTTTATCGTGCGCTGTCTCTTTTGACTATAGCTGCCTTATTTACTGAGAATGTATTGTAATACCCTATATCATACTCTTTGATAAATTCTTGAAACTCGTTACCTAAGAACTCACCGCCCCTATCTGACCAAAACATTTTTGGCCACCTACATTCGGTTTCTATAATTTCTCTCATTGCATCACTTACAGTCTTGGATTTTTTATCTTTTAATGGTTTAACCATAGTATCTACGAGTAAACGTCAATAGTAAAAAGTATGTATTGAAAACCTTCATTATAAGAACTATATTTAAGTCATTTCAGTTAAATCTACTCTGCCATACACTATGACCTGTGGAGAGCTACGGTTGTTCGCGTAGGAAATTTTTTTTCTTACAGGTTTATGGAGAGTGAACGCCTCTTCACCCTCTAAATATTTTTTAACTCTTTTTTCTCTTATTAGGATACCTTAAAGCAAACCTAGTGAAACCCAACTATTTGGTTCCCCAGATTGAAGTAATACATTATCAACCACCTCTTCCCTCCATGTTGATTCACTGACACCATGCTAGCGGTATGATATATATATATATATATAATTATACTATATATATATATATAATATATATATAACTATATATATATATATATATATATATATATATATATATATATATATTATATATTATATATATTATATATGTTATATTATTATATATATATATATATATATATATATATATATATATATATATATATAATATATTATATATACCATATATATATCATTATGTGTCACAAAAAGTTATGAATATAGCTATTAGGCTCCTTCACATCGTAATAATACTTATCAACCACCTCCTTCGCCTCCATGTTGATTACTGACACACATGTAAGCGGTATATATATATATATTATATATATATATAATATATATATATATTATATATATATATATATTATATATATATATATATATATATATTTGTACAGAAAATACTGATTATAAAGTCCAAAGGATAAAGAAAAACGGTTTAAAAATCAACATATTTATTTTACAACAAGACATTACAACTAAACTAGAATATATACACGACATTACAAACTAAAAAATATATATATGAAAACAAAAAAAAAACGATTTAATCCAACTAGGTTTATTATAAGGTGTTTTCTTATTCTTCCTCTGGTAACACGTTTAAATTTATCTGAAGCGTAAAGAGTGCTGGGGACATTGAATCAGGGTCTTGGTGTCATGGGATATTATCTAAGTCTGCTAATCGTCGTGTATTTAAGATAAAGTTCTGGGAAAATTCAATAGTCTGAAGTTCTTGTTGGATCCTGTCCAGCCTTTTACAGGGCCTTTCTTCCAGTTACGTGAGGATCAGCTATCAAATCGACAATATTTGATCCTTTAAATATTTCATCATCAATTACGATCTGCCCTGATTCATTCCAAAGATCATTGATCTGTTTAAAATATTATATATAGCTACTTCCTGTGATTTAACGCACTCTGAAAAGGTAAGCCTCCCTCTAGATATTTTAAATTTATTTATTTTTCACTTCAAGTTTTACTTAAAATTAGTATTTACATCATGGATAACGGGTTACGAGTAGTGAAATGGAATGTTACACATGCAGTTCCTTTAAGATCTAACAATTGTTGTCATGGCTTTCTTGTATAGCCAGATGCGTTTTTCTCATGGATGTTAATGTCTGAATTTAATATCCCTGTACACTTCTTTCTCGTCAATTGGTTATCTGATCAACTTTAGGATCATAAAAGCTATGAGGTAGAGGTTGCTGAAAAGATAATGAGTCGTTAACAATATAAGGATTCTGTTGTGTGACTGTTGTTGTTGATGTGAAAGAGGTCGTAATGTCGATGCATTGTATGGTAATATCTGCATATATTGGGGTTGTGAATGATGAAAACTGTGATTGTGGATTTTGCACAGTGCGTTAATAACTGGTCATATAGAGGTTGCGAATGATGAATCTTGAGGACCTGAATTCTGTACAGATGCTGTATTATTAAATTTCCATTTTCTCATACTCATTATACGGAAGTACAGCAACCATCTTCATTATGGGGACAACCACTTAGTTATCAGTGGAGCTATAACGGAAGAAGAGTAATGGCAGGAATACGCCTCCTCCTCTGTAATGTAAACTTTTTTTTATTTTTTCAGATTTTTATTATGTTGAGGGAGAGCTTTTTACTGATGTTTGCATAACGATGTCGCTTTTCGTTCTGAGCTCTATTTAAAGGAAATTTAACTTTACTACAGATTTGAAAACAGACTTCACCATACACACTGTTGAATTTCTCATCTCGCTAATTATTACGTTTTTCAGAAGGTTTCAGCTTTTTAACATTTTTTTATAAGAGGTTAAATACTTTGCAGTTAGAGCACTCATTATTCAGGTAGTGTATACAGTTTCTATCTCATAGGGAAGAATGTTGGTACGGAAGCACTCTGTGCGTGTTTTTTGGGGTGAAGTTCACACCTCAAAATAACCGTGGGGATCGAAGTAACCTCTCTTATATACTTTTAGAATCTCTTCGCTTTAAGGGGAAACAATTGGAGTGCCAATACAATTAATTTGACTGCATGTCTTTCTCTGTCCCAACAACAGTAAATATGTGTGGGTTTAAAGAAACACTTCGCATATCTTCGCCTTTTGATGAAAAACTATTCTGTGTTTACTGAAAACCACAGAGTAATTTATGGTGAAGAATTAAACTGCTGGAAGCTTCTGCTATTCAAAATTCATTTATGGCATTAAATCATCTAATACAATAATTTTTTGTCCATGTATATTGTCCAGCGATCTCGATATCGTTATGCCTTCATGAAATTGAATAACACCTCTTTTTATTCTTTAAATTTTTCCTGATAAACATTATAACACAATATTATTTTTACAGGGATTTGTTCAAAAATCTCCATTTTCTTTAAAATAATTTTTAATAATAGAAAGGTTTTTCCACAGCCTGTCGGACCAGCTACAAGACATGTAGCCGGACTTCGGAACCTTAATTTCTCCACATCCATACTCGTTAAGTGAATAATGAATAATGAGATTAATTAACGTTGTAAGCAGTAAAAGTAAATGTTTTTAATAAAATTTCGTACAATTTTCTATTAAAATAAAATGTTTATGATATCAGACACTGCGTGTGTGTTTTTTTCTTTCATTACAATTTTTAAATAAAAATAAAAATAATAAAATAATAATAAAATAATAATAAATAAAAAGTATTAAAACAAAATAAAAATCTAAAAGAAAAAAAATTAATAAATATATGATTAAAGCAGTAAAACATGAGTTAAAGCAGTAAAACAGTAAAAACAAAAGCATACTAATCCTTTGGTGTTAAGGTAACACTCTATTGATTTACTGATCTTACTGCTTTAAGTATTAAGTGTTACTAAATATGTGAGGTCTAAAGGCAGTAAAAACATATGAGTTAAAGCAGTAAAAACTCAGTAAAGCAGTAAACAGTAAAACAAAAGCATACTATCCTTTTTGGTGTTAGGTAACACTCTATTGATTTACTGATTTACTGCTTTAAGGTATTAATGTTAATAAATATTGATGAGTTTTAAGCAGTAAACACAAACATATGAGTTACGCGTAAAACATGAGTTAAAGAGTAACCAAGTAAAACAAAAGTAATCCCTTTGGTGTTAGGTAACACCTCTATTGATTTACTGATTTACTGCTTTAAGGTATGTAAAGTATATGTTTTTAATAAAATTTCGTACAATTGTAGTAAAAATGAATGACTCATAGTATATTTGAAAAGAAATTCTTTGAATAGTTTACATTGATATCATATTTTTTCGTTCGCGCGGGAATATTGCGCCTGCGGGCGCACGCGGCGGCGGTTACGCGGAAATATTGCGCCTGCGGGCGCACGCGGCGGTTTCGCGACGGGGCTCACCTGCGGACGCAGACTCTGAAACGTTTGCGGTCACTGTCCCAAATGTGTAGCTCTTTAGATATATATTCTATCGTGTTATAAGTGTTATAAAAATACTAACTCATAGTAGGAAGCATTCTAGCAGATTGTAATATACACCAATCGATTCCTCATACCTTATTACCTAGGGGTAGACACCAGGAAAATAAGCGGAAAAGACTATATATTTATACTATGAAGTATGAAACTTATAACAAACCATGAAACTCATAAGATTATATAAGGAACCATGAAACTCATAAGCATATATATGATATATATATATCATATATACCTAGTTATATCATATTATTATATATATATATATATATATAATATTATATATATTTATACTATATATATATATATAAGAGATGAAGATTATGTTCAGATCAATAAAATAACAGTTAATGGTTATTTAATTTCATACGAATATTTAATCAGATTATAAAAACCATGAACTATAAGCATATATAATATATATATATATCAAGGAGAAAAAGACTACGTTCCAGATACAGGAAATTAAGCGTAAAATACTATATATTTATACTACGAAGTAAGAAACTTATAAAAAACCATGAAACTCATAAGCATATATATATATATATATATATATATAAATATATTATATATATATTATGTATATATTATTATTATATATATATAATATATATAATATATTAATAATAGTATGTCAGTGTATATTATTAATGTAATAAAACGTATATACTTAACGGTGACGTCACTTTCGTGCGAAAAATGCAATAAATAAATACTGTTTAAAACTTGAAAACACGTGGATTTTAAAATTGGTTTTTATACTTTATTTTCTAAAATCCACGTGTTTAAGACACTACGTTTATAAGCATGGGAAAGCTATGTTCATATATATATATATCTACTATATATTATTATATATATATATTATATATATATATATATATATATCATATATACATATTATCCAGTAATTATGTAATAAACAGATATATAAGTTCCAGTAATGTAGACGCTCGATATATATCGGTGACGTCACCTCGTGACGTTGCCGATATAGTATAGATGGTGATCGTCACTAATGATATATATATAGAAAGATATATATATATATATATATATATATATATATATATATATATATATAGTATATATATATATATATATATATAAGTTTCATGTAATATTATTATGTATCATTATATACACACCGTATGTGTGTAAGTGTAAGAGGCTATCGATTGCGCAAGTGTAGCTTCGCCACACACTCGTTTCGTCATCGATAGTATAGTGAAGAAGATATATATATATATATATATATATATATAGTATATATATAGTTATATATATATATATATATAAATAAATCTAAAGTAGAAGAAGATGTTATATATATTATATATATATATATATATATATATATATATATATTATGTAATATTATAAGATACAAATAAGGACTTTATGTGTGTGTATGTGCGGTTTATCGGCTGCGCACGTGTAGCTTCACAATACGCACCTCTCTTTCGTTTCTTATATATATAAATTATTATTATTATTATTATTATTATTATTATTATTATTATTATTATTATTATTATTATTATTATTATTATTATTATTATTATTATTATTATTATTATTATTATTATTATTATTATTATTATTATTACTATTATTATTATTATTATTATTATTATTATTATTATTATTATTATTATTATTATTATTATTATTATTATTATTATTATTATTATTATTATTATTATTATTATTATTATTATTATTATTATTATTATTATTATTATTATTATTATTATAATTATTAAACATCGATTCTCAATTCTTATCTATACCTGAAAATTAAATTATATATTCTCTCAAATCATAGCGTTGGACGTGTGGGTAAAAGGTCAGTGATTTGCCTCGGTGGTTAGAGGTCGAGTTCTATTTTGATTTATGATCGATGGGGAACTCGAACATATAAAGACGGTAAGGCTTGAGGTGGTAAGGAAGTTTAAGAACAGATGAACAGATGAAAAATCATGAGTCGTGACCACGTGGGCGCGGGTGTGTGTGTAGGTGTGAGTGTGTGTAGTTGTGTGTGTGTATAGGATATATATATATATATATATATATATATATATATATATATATATATATATATATATATATATATATATATATATATATATATAAAAATGCGTCGGGCGGGCGGGACACAAGGCTCGCGGATGTGAACCAACGGTTCACGCGGGCTGGGGAAAACGCGGCGGGCTTGCGGGTAGCACCTGCGGGGGCCGAGGATCAAGATCAAGATATCAAAAAAGAGCTAAGCCCCTAAATAAAACACCTAAAATTACCGTGGGCAAAAAATGACCCATGGCCGAAAAAGTTAGGGTCAAACAAAGTTAAGATATCAAAAAGGGCTAAGCCCCTAAATGAAGACGAAAAAATTACCGTGGGCAAAAAATGACCCATGGCTGAAAAAATTAGGGTGGGTACGTACAACGGTTTTGCGCGCCCTTTCTTCGAAAGGGCGCCAAAAATTAGGGTTGACAAAAAATTAGGGTTGCCAAAAAATTAGGGTTGCCAAAAATTAGGGTTGTCAGAAAAATTTGGCCCCAAAAAAGTCAGGGGGGGTCAAGGTCAAGGTCGGTCAAGGTCAGTCAAGGTCAAAAAGCGCGTTGGTCAAGGTCAAAATTTTTGCTCCAATATGGCCCTCCTACTACTGATGTAGATGACAAACTCTCGTATTCAAAAAAGTCATTTGGACTGCTACCTCCAGCAAAATCCATTACTTCGTTAGGCTCTTGAGATGTATTTGCTTGAACCTCATTTCTGACAGCCACGATTAGCATTTCCTGATACATTTTCCTATTTTCCTTGGTATTATATTCGGGATTTATGGCGAGCCATTTGATTTTGTGGTTAGAATTAGAAATAGATGCCAGAACTGCGGTGTTGGCCGAGCTATGCAAACTAAGAAACTCCCGAAATCTATTCTCGAGACCTGAAGCTAATGCTGTAAGAAGAGGATGAACATGTCCAAGTAGAGACGTATTTAAGCGATTATATTTTTTTCAATCACTAGCAATGTTGGAAGCAAAGTTCCATAAAAACAGCTTTTATCACCCTGTAGCCTATCTAATGCAACAGCAATTGGTTGAAATACTAAAATGTACTCTTCAAGAAATTCAATTTCAATGTCTTTGAAGCACGGGAGTGGCTGGATAAAAAATGGAAAAGCAAAAGTTGAAAGACTTGGAACTTACTGGTCATTAAAGAAGCCAATCCCTTTTTTCCTCAAATTAAAAACCTGTCTGTTAATTGAACTGGTGCTACCGTGTTTAACAAGTACCATTGAAAGGTCTTTTAGCACTCTTTGAAGAGTAAATACTTGGCTAAGAAACACAATAAACGAAGACAGGTTTAATGGACTATGTAGGATGAGTATTCATAGAATATTAGTAAATGAAAAAATGAACGAATTGGAAACCAATGTAATTGCGAAATTCGCTGAAAATCCAAGGCGTCTAATGCTAGTTTAGATTTAATATTAGTTACCACTCAGGACTCAGTACTCGCCAACCCCCATAAATATTACTTACGCCCATAAATATTACTTTACGTCTCTCAAATAGATATATTTTTTTACTCACCTGTTGGAGATTTGTTATTTTATTTATTTTATAACCGAAATAACTTTTTTATATTATATTTTTTTATTAGCCTTTGAAAAGGAAAAATCTGGAGTTTAACCAACCCACGCCGTCTATTGATCAGTGTGAGCAGGGACATAAATCACTCAACCTTTGCTAGCTCCTAAGTCAAATCCTGCATACACACACACACACACACACACACACACACACACACACACACTTATAGAGAGAGAGGTGAGTATATTATGGCATGCTGGTTGGCTGGCTGGTTGGCGGCAGCAGCATGTTGTTGAAGTTATGGTTGGCTGGCGCGCGCTATACATATTATTGTTGTTGATATATAGCGCAACATTTCCATATATGAGCATATTATTATAGCGCAGTATATACAGCGGGTTATACATATATATTGCGCGAAGAGAAGATATTACAGTTATATATATATATATATATATATGTTATTATTATTATTATTATTATTATATTATTATATATTATTATTATATATATATTATTATTATTATATTATTACCTATTATTATTACATATATATATATATATATATTATTATTATTATTATTATTATACATATATATATAATATATATGCATACAAAGGTGAAGCACCGTTAATGAGAAAGCTAATGATCGTTAATTCTTAATCGTTAACAAAAAAAATTAACGGCGTTAATCATTAAAGCGTTTATCGGTAAATAATAAGTTAACGTTAATCGTTAACGTTAACCGTCTTCAAAATATGTAGGAATAGTAATAATAATTGTTAATTTTCTTTTATTATGATTGCAGATATTCAAATTATTTTAATGAAAAAATTATATATATATATATATATATATGCGTAGAGGAGTATATTATATTATATATATTATATATATATATATATATATATATATATATATAGCAAGAAGAAGAAGTTGTTATATACATATATATATATATATATATATATATATATATATATATATATATATAGGGTGTTTCAAGACCTTACCGACAAATTGATAGGGTAGATAGGTTATGTGTAGGTCAAACATTTTCGTTAAATGAACCATCTCACCCGATGCCCCAATAAGGGTGTATTAGCATCGGACGAGTTGCGCCGACCATGTAGCACATGTAGGTAAAAGAACAATGAAACACGTGTACAGGCATACGTATTTATTATTGATGCGGTTACAATGTATGTTCAAAGTGTCGGCCTTCTTCGCGGGCACAGGCCTGATATCGACGTAGCAACGACACAGCAACTCTGTCGAGCACGTGTGGGTCCTGGTTGATGAGGTTGAAGGCGTCCTGTATTCTGTGCAGTAGATCCGCTGTATTGACTACGGGCGTCGCATACACGATACCCTTAACGTGCCCCCATAGGTAGAAGTCAAGGGGCGTCAGATCCGGCGACCGCGGTGGCCAGGCAACGGGTCCCCTCCGGCCTATCCATTGTTCGCCGAAGTCGACCAACTGTGCCCGAGCATCGATACAGAAGTGGGGGAGGGCCCATGCTGGAAACCAGATGTTGTCGCACAGCCGGACATAGAATCTCGAGCTGGACCGCAATGTCGTCTGCAGGAACTGTAGGTAGACCGCACCTGTTAGCCTTTGCGGGAGAACGACGGGACCTAACAGGTGTTGGCCAACAATACCTGCCCAGATGTTGACGGAGAACCGGTGTTGGTGACAACGTACGGCTATAGCATGCGGGTTCTCGTAGTCCCATACGTGGCTATTCCTGGAGTTGAAATAGCCGTCCCGTGTAAAGATCGCCTCATCTGTGAAGAGGACGTATCGGGGGAAGGCAGCATCCTGTGTAGACTGCCGGAGAAACCACCGTACAAAGTCCAGACGTGGTGCATAGTCGGCAGGTCCCAAGGCTTGTACCCTGCACAGGTGGTACGAATGGAGGTTGTACTCCCGCACGATTCTCCACACTGTGGGGTGGCTTACGTGCATAGCATGCGCCACACTACGCGTGCTGGAGGACCGGTTGTTGATAAACATCTCGACGACGGCATCCTCTACGAGCGGTGTCCGCACAGCACGAATGCCACCACCGACGTTGCCATAACGGAGGGTACCCGTCTCCCGCAGGCGTCGTACGACGGACGCAAACGTTGTATGGTGAGGATGTCTTCTGTTGGGGTGCCGTTCCACGTAGATGCGACGGGCCCCATGTCCATTCCCCCTCGCCTCACCATAACACATCACCATGTCTGTGAGTTCAGCGTAGCTGTACCTCATGTTTATAGCAACACGCACTGCACTATAACGTAACAACGGGCACCGTGTAACTGCTACCCACGCGTATAGGACCTCTACACATCACGTACACATGTCGGTCTGCGCACGTCTTCCGATGCGCATACCCCTCTGTGGGGCCTTGGGGGAGAATGTTCATTTAACTAAAAAGTTTCACCTACACGTAACCTATCTACCCTTTCAATTTGTCGGTAAGGTCTTGAAACACCCTATATATATATATATATATATATATATTTTATATTATTATTATTTGTATATGCTTTTATAAATAATATATATATATATATATATATATATATATATATATATATATATATTATTATATATTATATAAATATATATATATATACAGTTGTCACCACCACTCACGGATATATATATTATATTGCTATATGTTATATATATATATATATATATATATATATATTATTATTATTATTATATATATATACTATATATATATATATATATATATATATATATATATATATATATTTATAATATATGTTAAACATTACTAAACGGGATAAAAACCATGTAAGAATAAACACATTTTGAGTCATTGAGAGGAGCGTTTAGGAAATTTTGGAAAAAAAAAGTTTATCTGTTTTAGAAATCGAATCTAATACAATTTAAAAACTGATAAGAAAATATTAGTAAATTAAGGTAACGGTTAACGGATGTAGGGGAAAATTTTAACTCGTTAACGTTAATTCACAAATGTAACTCGTTAATAGTCCGTTACTTTTCGAAATTAACGAAAGCGTTAGAAGTTAACGAAAAATTAACGAGTTAATTAACGGATTAACGCTAAACGCGTTAATGCCCAATTTTTGTATATATATATATATATATATATATATATATATATACATATATATATATATGTTACATATATATATATGTTATACATATGTTGCTACAAGAACAACAAATATAGAATATTGATAGTAGTATATATATATATATATATATATATATATATATATATATAAGATATATATATATATATATATATATATATATATATATTATCACTCAACCTTGCCCCCAAATGAAAATCCCGCCTACGCCCAGCAGCAGCAGTATATATATATATATATATATATATATATATATATATATATATATATATATATATATGAAGCTATAAT
>JABUQX010131404.1:0-2500 GCA_015478945.1 Trachelipus rathkii
GCTGGTACTTAAACCCTCATTGCTTTCATAGATTCAACGTTAATTAACTTGCCTTGTAATTCAGCGATCTCATTATTTTTTTGCAGTTTGAAATCGTTAAAGGCACTTTTGATAGTATTTAATTCTTTATTAAATGATTCATTAATTGATGCAATCTCTTCCTTTAGACTATTTATGATCGTAATTCATTATTCATCGAATAGGGCGTTGGGCAGTGAATAGCCTCATTTGTTTTCGGTCAACTTTCATCAATGATTTCCTCGACATGGTTCCTCTCCCGGCCTCCCTCGGTTGGTGTTGGTATTGCCGTTGTTGGTGTTGTTGTTGTTGTTTTTGTTGCTGTTTTTGTTTCTGTTTCTGGACGGCGTCCAGAGCAGACGTTTTTAACTCAGTGCTCCTTTAGTGCCAGATGTGCAAAAACGAGTGAGTGAAATAAATTGCTCCTCAAAGTAATAATAACAGTATCAATTTGTGTACTAAGAGTGCTAAAAGCGTTAAGTGAGTAAAAATTATATACAGCATTCAGAATATTGGTAATATTATCATTGTGGTGCATTGAATCATTATAAACTTGAATAAAAATGGCAGGAAGCAGAAACAACAACAGCAACAACAACAACAACAACAACAACAACAACAACAACAACAACAACAACAACGGCAATACCAACACCAAGCAAGGGAGGGGGAGAGGAAGAGGCAACGAGAGAGGGAGAGGGAGGGTATAGTATTGAGGAAGAGCAGAATATAAGAACACAGGAAGTTGACAGCTAAATTCCCCACTCCCAAAGCTACAATTCCGATGAGAATGAAACTGCAACGTTGGATTTCGGGTATTTCGGGTTTCAAAGGACACAACACTGTGTTGCAATAAGTAAACCCATTTCACATATTAGGGAAATTAATTTTGGTTATTACAATTAACTGATGTATTTAAATTGTAAAATATTTAACAATATAATATAAAAATGTATATCACCTTGTTGTTTAATGACTGGATTGTATCTTCTATATGTTGAATAAACATTTTTGAATTTTTGAATTTTGAATTATTATTATTATTATTATTATTATTATTATTATTATTATTATTATTATTATTATTATTATTATTATTATTATTATTATTATTATTATTATTATTATTATTATTATTATTATTATTATTATTATTATTATTATAATTATTATTATTATTATTATTATTATTATTATTATTATTATTATTATTATTATTATTATTATTATTATTATTATTATTATTATTATTATTATTATTATTATTATTATTATTATTATTATTATTATTATTATTATTAATATCTCTATTATTAGGCCCACCTACTCTGTTATATTTTATTGTTTTACTACTTCAAGTAATAATTGAACACACATTTGGTAAAATAACTATATATATATATATATATATTATATATATATATATATATATATTATTATTATTATTGTTATTATTATATTATTATATATATATATATATATATATATATATAAATTATATATATATATATATATTATTATTTTATTTATATTATTTATATATATATATATATATATATATATATATATATATATATATATATATATATATATATATATATATATATATATATATATATATATATATATATACATATATATATATATATATATATATATATATATATGAGCCAGAGTTATGCTGTGAGAAGTCAGAATCAAAACCTGCATTAGACTTGCATAATGTATGGTGCATCAAACATTATGCAAGTAATGGATCCTGAGAACGAATACTCTATGTTAAACGTATTAAAGTTATAGCTTTAGTGGTAGTATTAGTGGTTGTAGCAGTATTAATGGCAATAGCGAAAGTAGTAACAATAGTATTAGTAGTACTAGTACGGAATCGTTTGTATTCTGTACATAAACCAATATATATCTTCCCATGACATAACAATTTATCAATTTGTTCAAAGTTATTCTTTTAAACGTGACATGTTTTCACACCAGAACTTATATTAAAACTAATCATCACAACAATAAATCCTTTTTTCTTACGTCATCTTATATTGCTTCCTTACAACCAATTACAGTCAAGGAGGGCAAATTAACTTTACATAAGAGGAATATGTACAAAGTCCACAACATTCAGCTACACACTGTATGTCAGGCCATAAAGATGGCTCTCAGTAGCTGATGATAGGTGAATATAATATACTGCTATTTATATTTATGGCTTGAGTTGTTTGTTTTTTTCATGCACACACGCACACGCACACGCTCACACACATAAACAGTTATACACTATTATTCTTGTTAATACATAACTGCTTAACAAATATTTAATTAGTATTTCACTTAAACATATACATCACGAAGATACTTTTAATTTGTATTACAAAACATTATGCAATAAAAATGTCTAACAGTCATTGGTTTATCCAAATTTAAGCTTTAGGAATGAAAATAATTTTTACGATATATCTATCTGCTATTGTAACAC
>JABUQX010131404.1:12500-21253 GCA_015478945.1 Trachelipus rathkii
CTACTCTCACAATGATATTCATTAGAGAGCTAAAGATTTTATTTAAGTTTTAGGGTTGAGTATATACAGACTTACGAATTATAAAGTTAACTATTTTAATCGCGGAGCCTTTATTAATGTTTTTTTTGTTTTTGGGGAAAATAATATTTCACCATGAAACTGAATCCGAGATTTAACTTGTTCATATATTGTGTTACAAAAAAATCTAAGTATTATTTCTCTTTTCATATTTACCCGATAATTGTATATTGAGTAATTATAGAGGCCAGCATTATTTTTTACCACCAGTAATCGGACTCAGCAAAAGAAAATATTAAGAAGGGAGGGATTTGATCGTCCAGTCACTATAACGGGGAGCACCAGAAAGATGCTTTGGGCTATGAGAATATAATACTTGTTAGGCACTGATATCTCTAACATATAATGAAATCGTGATAGGTTTTGATAAATTAACCTCCTATATATCATTATGAAGTTTTTTGAATGAAAAAGTATATATTTTAAAAAATATTTTACTCTTTCATATATGCAATTAAAAATCAGAGTTTTTTATTTTTATATATGCGGTTAGAGATAGAGGTAAATTTCATTTTGAACCTTTGAGAGTGGATCCTCTGTTATGAGGGGTAAGTGCTAAAAAAGAACAACTCTTGAAAATTCACAATTCACATGTGAGGGAGGATAAATGCTTAGGAAGAATACTAATAATGCCGACTAAGATCCAATATGTATCTGCCTAAGTCACACTGCAATATTATGAGATATCACTCTAGGTATTTGCTTGGTGGTTAATTAAAATAAGAAAGAGGAGGGCGAGCATATATTTCAATAATATACAATGCACATATATACCCACAATATATAATATATATTTTCTATAACAGTTGTGTTACTGATAATTTTTTCCTCAAACTCACTCAATAAATATTATGAGGTATTATTATAGTTACAGAAGCACAGGCAAGCTTTTTTTCAGACACAATACTAATTCACGACAGAGAGATGAAATAGTGTGGCCAACTCTCAAGCAAAATTCAGAGGAAGAGAAGGGAGAGTCGAGACACCCCAGTTAAATCACTATAGAAATTAATTGGTTAGAACAGCGAAGTTAAGATGATGGGGCTATACAATAATTATAAGCAGTGCAATCGTATAATTTAAATCCGAGGATGTAATTAATACTTTAAATACTGTGGGTTTTCGCAATAGAATATTTTATTCCATTACACTGCGTATTATTAAATATTGCAAATGCAAAAAAAAAATTTAGAAACTAAAATAGTTTCAATTCAAAGCTTTATATTTCAACTTTATCATACATATATATTTCCCAAAAACTTATATTACAAATTAGAAAATTTGCTAAGATAATAAATATATATAACAGTATATATACTTACTTATTAATAATAATTATTACATTAAATATACTATAAATTATATCGATGACGGTCGAATCATATAATATAATAATATATTATTTGGAGTGAGTATACAACAGACTCATATACTATATTCTCACTATCTATATATATATTAAAATGCATCCGTGAACCTTCACACGTAGTTCGGTACATTCATCCCGAAGTAGTTATCACCTAAGTCCTAACAATACTCAACCACTCTTATGAAAGAATGACAAGTTTATTTTGGGCAGGATGGTGACTGACGGAGTCGCTCCACAGAGAGCAATTTCTGGTATAACAACAGATATATTTTATATTCGCGGCTAAACACTCCTTAGGCGCAACAGCTCAAGTCCTGCGCTATAGGCCATAAATATTAAAACATAGAAATTTATTTTTCACTCTTGTTTCTTGTATTATTCAAGGTCACCGAGGTGATTCTGTCACCAACGGCGTGCCATGGGGGGAGAGCCAGTTATGAAAAAGAGATCGGAGAGCCACATCTCTGAGACTCTCTCGGTCCAGAAAATTGGAATACTTTAATGGTTAATCTCTCATATTAAGTGCTCACTCTTGAGAAACCAAAGCAATTTAATATTATTTTTTTGAACAGTGAAATTATTCTTAATGTGTTTTCATGTAAAATAGTCATTAGACCATAATTAATAAAGAAATACATTAAAGAAGCGTTTCGCTATTCCAAAACTATTATTTTTATTTGCTATATCCGGCCTTCAAGTGATCTCATTAAGAAAATTAGGTGTTTGAACACAATTACCCAATCATCAGGTATACTCCGATGGAATCAAAAGCTTTGTATAATTATATATATATATATATATATATATATATTATAATAATATATTATATATTATATATATATATAATATTATAATATATATATATATACCTAGGGTCATCCAACAAATTATTAGATTAAATTACGTATATATCAGGTATTATATATATATATACCGACCTTATAAACATTGTATATGAAAATGATATATTATTAGCATATAAAAAAATACTCTTGTTAAATTTGCGCGAAAATAATAATTGTGCAGTATAATACCGGTTTAATTTATTATAATATATAATATAAACCGGTATATTCCTAAGCAACAATTTATTTTAATTTTGCATTTAAAGGTTTTTTTTTATGTTTATCATACCTATGAATATATATAATACTCCGTACACTCTCACTATATTTGAGTTTAATAATTCCCCTTCTTTCACTACCCATTTATAACAAGTCATTAGAATCATTATAATTCTGATATACACAAAATTTTGAAGGAGGTATAAATCGATGAAATTAAATGTTTATGTTCAAGGACTAATTTTATTAACTTAAGAAATTTAAAATCATTAGAAAAATATTTTATAGAAATTAAAGATTTTAAGAAATACATGAAAAGAATAATTCTCACTAAACTTTTTCTTCTTATAAATTTTATAATATTATTTCAACTGTAGGAGGGGATGTATTGTTCATTTTAAGATGATTAACGTTAAAATAATATTTTATATAATTTTTTTTATCCTAAAAGAAATAAACAACATATATATAGATTCATCTCATAAGGGGTTTAAAATTTATATCCCTCGTTTGAAACTAATGAGCCTGGAGACTTAAATAAACCAATAATTTTATTCAAACAGAATTTTATCAATATATATTAATAATATAATAAGACTTTGATCATCTATATAATTAGATAATTTGCCCTATTATAAGAGATCACTTTGAGGAGATGATATAAGATAATATAAATAAAATAATGATTTTTGAGAAAGGAAAATTTCACTTCTTTAATTTAATTTCGTTTTATTATTATGGTCTAATAAATTACGACTATTTTTGTATACATGAACACTACATTAAAAGTAAATATTTAACACTTCAAGTTCTAATATATTAAATTATAATAATTGCCTATTTTTTTGTGAAATAATTGATAAGACCCCGTATATAATAAAAAGTGTTAACACTATTCTTTAATATAAATAAAATATAAATAGCTACTAATAATATATAATATAAAATTTTTGGACCATAGAGAGAGTGTCATGAATCTGTGATTTATATTTAGAGGATTCTCTTTTCAATAAAACTGTCTTCTCCTTCCGCCATCGGCACAGACGCTTTTTAGGTTAGATCTAGATCTATTTTACCATACAGGTGCACATTGATACATCACCGAAAAAAAAAAGGAAATTGTAAACAGGTTATTTCGCATAATACAGGGACTTTGACTTTGAGGTTACAAGATTTCTTATAAAATTCTTTGTTTGTATCCAAGAAAAAAACCATATTCGTTCTTTGTAGCAATATATATATTAATATAGCCTATTTATAAATAACTAATATTTAATAAATCTTTAACTTTTATATTGTTATATCTCATGTACCAGATCCGTTTTTAAATTATTTGTACTAAAGGTCAAGCAATAAATAGCCTCTCTCACAGAACATTCACTATTTGAATTAGGATGATGCATAATGACAAAGCTGCGACAATAGCAATGTGCAATTGGCAAAACTTGCCTATTGCTAATTGCATATTGCTTATATGTACTAATTTTGCATATCTGCCTTAGTTGAATGAGTATAATCTTACTGGTATAATACTTTGAATTTATCCCGGTCGCTTTTATTTCACATTTAATATATCTAATCTAATGATACAAGTAGACTTTAATCTATCTTATCTAAGGATACAAGTAAAGCTATGAAATCTCTTTTATAAACTATAAGTTTAGAATAATTGATCTTTTTTAAGTTTTTATATTTCACATTACAATACACAAAATACAAATATGAGTTAGGCACGAAATTTTTTCAAAGATTATTTTTTAATTTTCTCACCACTTATATGTCATTTAACAGTAGTATATTAGGACTCAAGATGGTGAACATTCTTATGTATTCTTACAAAATTAACCTTAAAATTAACACTTTCTTTTTTAACATTATGTTTTTCAATTTCTCCTTGATGCCACCTATTTCATTTGTCTATGTATTGTCTTGAACTATAATAACTATAATAATAGAGCGAGTTAATTAAATCAAATCATTAAAATAAAAAAATTTTTTTTGGCATTTTTGAAAGGGCTAATAAATTTCTTAAACAACGCCAATAAGCGGGCAGAGAAGTTCATTACTGACTTGCAGGTTGACTGGAACATCTATGGTAAGGACAATCTAAGTGCATGAATAACTAATGTGTGAAATTTTCTATTGAGATCTTTTAGCACTTACCCCATCAGAGATTAAGGGGTTGAAAGTTACCGATTTTCCGAAAATTGATTTTTGGACACCCTGTAAACTTTTTTTTCTTAAAAATATTGTTTCAAAACTACAAATAAGATTTAGGTTAAACCCTACTTTAGTATGTATCATCTCACACCAAATCTTCATGCGTGTACAAAATTATTTCCTTCTTTTAATAATACACCACGAAAATGGAAATTCTTGTCGATTTTTATCATCACACAGTATTTCTTTTTCCGGATATTCACAAATTTTTGCTCGGAATTCATTTTCCACCAAATGGTGAAAGGTTAATTTTACATTTATTATTTTTTTAAGTTACGAGGGTTCCCGGCGGCAGAGTGTGCCTTGGTGGCTTTTGTCGCGCGAAAAGAACTACCCTCCTTAGCTGGGTCTAATTGTAATTGTGGTCGTGCGTGCTCATCAAAAAAACAAATATTAAAACATAAAAGGCTCATAATGTACCTAATGACCCTATAACTCCTAATAATAAATCCCCCATATTCTTTTTTTTTAAAGTATCCCCTAACAAATCACTCTCTATGAACTTTGGTATAAGAATTACCCCAATCATGGAGGATATGACTTATAAATGTTACCTCTAATAGTTGATAAAATTTTGCTCCACTGGTCAAACATTTTGGCTCACCCTGTTACAACCAGAGTAAAATCTACAAAAAAACGAATTTTAATTGACCTTTCCAAAATTTAACTCCATGCAAAAATTAAAAGTTTTCAAAAAAATTATCGGTGCGGTCCAAACTTCCATTGATTTTGGTACGCAAAATGGATAGACCCAGCTAGGAGTCGTTCTTTGCGATACTAAGGACTGTAAAATGAATAATCGCTATCGCGAACAGGAAATCTGGGCCGGAAGTCAAATAGTTCAGCAGTTTCAGGAATCCTCCCTTGTATAATTTTGTCAGATGAAGTGAAGAAAGTCCACATTTGCAGAAATAATGCGGTAAAAATTGGGGAGCATAGCAGAAAAGCGATTGAAAAAACTAAAAAGACATACAAGACATTCATAAAAGACATTCAACCTAAATACTCTTCTAGAAAAAATAAAAAAGTCATTAGATGAATAATGAAAATCGGAACCGGAAATCAAAGTTATACAGTTAAAGGAGCGCAATCCCTTTAAATCGTCTATTAAAAAATTATTTTGGCAAGATTGTCTTGCACAATTACCAGCTTTATGCTCCTATTAAAGTCAATGATCAACACATTTTCTTGCGATAAAATAAGAGAGAAGAACACTCATACCATAATTAAAGACTGACTTTTTATTTGATGCTTTAATATCTCAGAAATCTGGTTTTGAATAAATTATATTACATTGGTCGGGCTGTTAAAAAGAAATTATTTTTTTTTAAAAGTAGGAAGTTAAAGTTGAATTTATATAATATATATATATAATATTATTATATATATATAATATATTTTATATTATATATATAATTTATATATATATATATATTATATATATTATATATATATTATTATATATATATATATAATATATATTATATAATATTATAATATATATTAAATCTGTTTTGAATAAAATTTGTTATATATGTTCCAGGCTATAGTTAAAACGGGAATTATTTTAAAAATTATTAGAAAATATCTAATTCTGGCTTTTGTTTTTGTTCTTTTTAGCAAATTAAATATCAACTAATTCATCTGAAAGCACTTACAAGATTTTCAGAGATAAAGAAAAAAAATCAGGGAGAAGAAAAGCAGTGATATTAAAATTAGCTCCTTCTGACAGGAGGCTCTTTCCTTTTCTGTATTTCTCCGATTCTTTTCTTCTTATTTTCTATAAAATATTTTTAAGTTTTTTATTTCTAAGTTAATAAGGGAAAGATGTATTTCATTTTCCATAGTCCTCCCCTCAAAAAATTTTGTATCAGAATTAATGATTTCATTGCTGTAAAATGTGAAGAAGGAACAAATTATTAAACAAGCGGGGTCGAGCACCCCTCCCTTCCCCCCGAACAATTTTTTAAAATGCCGGAGTCGGGAAATTTTAACAATGTTGAGCCGGTAGTCCGGAGCCGGGTAATTTTAAAAAATTGCCTTGAGGACACAGGGCCGGGAGTCGGTAGAGCCGGGTAATTTTAAAATGCTGGAGCCGGAGCCGGAAAAAAATTTGCCGGCTCCGCAGCCCTGCCCAAAACTAAACTGATTCGGGAGTTATTGTTAGGACTTAGGACTTCGGATGAAGAGGTCAGCTTAGAATAGGTCTGTGCCCAATATTATTGTCCCTATGATTACGAGTATTTAATGTAATTTTATAGCTGATTTATTGTGCAAATTATCATCCTATTCATTTATCAAATTGAAAGTGTCAAATGTCATTTATCAAATTGAAAGTGTCAAATGTCAATATAATTCCTTCAATTAATAAACGCTTAATGGAAAATTATCTTATTCAAACCACAGATTAGATTAATTACATCTCATTAATTATTAGATTGCTAAGTTAATCTTAGCCCACATCTCTGGTGTCCCCTATAGTGACTGGACGACCCCCCTTCTAATTTGGAGTCCGATACTGTGAAAAAAAGCTGCCTGTGTAATCAATTTGTTTGAAAAAATTTGTGTAGTGAGAAAGTGCGATTAATCAGTATTTAATGTAATTTTATAGCTGATTTATTGTGCAAATTATCATCCTATTCATTTATCAAATTGAAAGTGTCAAATGTCAATATAATTCCTTCAATTAATAAACGCTTAATGGAAAATTATCTTATTCAAACCACAGATTAGATTAATTACTCTCATTAATTTAGATTAATTGCTAAGTATCTTAGCCCCTACATTCTCTGGTGTTGTCCTATCAGTGCTGGACGCCCCTTCTTAATTGAGTCCGATACTGTTGAAAAAAGAGGCTGCCTGTGTAATCAATTTGTTTGAAAAAATTTGTGTAGTGAGAAAGTGCGATTAATCAGTGTGATATTTGACCATAAATAAACTTTGTAAATCATATAGTAGCAACGTGAAGAAATAAATCAATCTCTAATCTCGATTAATAATAAAAAATTAAGTCATTGTGAAATTCGAGTTGAAAAAAAAAAAAATCGGGTTAGTAACAAAAAAGCCGGTGCTGCTTCGAACTTTTAAAATTTTCAAACAAAGTTCCCATTTTAGACTTAACATTTCAGCCTGCCTTTGGCTTGAACTCATTCAACTAAACAAAAAGTGCAGGATTTTTTAGTCAGTGATAAAAATTTTTGCTTGCCTTAAAAACAACAAAGGTTGACGACTCGTCAGAAAAGTAAGCTAAAACCACTCCTCGAAAGGAGAGGGGGGAAAGGGCGCAAGAGTCGCTCCTCTCCTCAACAAACCAACCCTGCCAAGGAAGGAGAAAAGTGGCCACATCCTGCTTCTTCTTTCTTCTTCCGAAAGTGAAGCTTGAAAAATGAAAAAAAACACGATCAAATTCCTCCTCGCCAAGACAAGACGAAGGCTCCTGAATATAGTCCCTTAAAGATTTATAAGTCATCATTTTTAACACTTCAGTCAACATCCCAGTCTTTGGATGCTTATGGATGTGATTTAAATTTGGCTCCATGCGGGGGTACACATCGGGCAATCATTCAAGCTAAATTACACATCGACCGATTGTCATATTGAACGTGTTCTTTATTACCACGCATTTTGGGCCAACTACTTTTGGTATCCGAAAATTAAAAATTTTTTACTGCAAGACAAATGCTTATCAGAATGTGCTCATCAGGAGATATGATAGAAACAAAACCCTACTATTCTTCCGCTTCTTCGAAAACGATTCGTGACCGGGGTTTTCCAAACAAGGAATACGACGGATGAGCTCCAATGTGAATATCTAATATCGAAAATCCCTGTAAGGGAGTGCTTCGTTAAAAGGCTTCGATGATTGGTTAGAACATGAACCTCCCCCACCCTAAATTGAAATCTGACTTGTTTATCGACCCAACCTACCAAGTAACGTTCAGATGAGCGTTTATTCCTTGGCCGAAATGGTTGATGGTATACATCGTATGTTAAAAGTATATAAGTTGTATACATGAAGTATT
>JABUQX010131406.1:5000-10000 GCA_015478945.1 Trachelipus rathkii
ATATATATATATATATATATATATATATATATATATATATATATATATATATATATATATATATATATATATATATATATATATTTTTATTTTTTTATTTATTATAAATATTTAAAACCTTATAAATTAATGTTATAGAATTCTCTTATATTTTATCTTTGCTAAAGAAATAATTAGTTAATTACCTTTTATTTATTTAACCACTGAAAAATAATAGCAATATTTAAAAATCTTACAATAAATGAACAATTTTTTCTTTTTTTTGTTTAAAAAAAAATTCCTTCTTTAATTTACTAAAAATAAGATCTTGAAGCAAAATTATTATTATTATTTGTAGTTAAATCATGACTCTTAAGTTGTAGTGCAAAAACATTAACATTTCTCCCGTTTCTGAGTGCATCCGATTTTTTTAGGAGAATAAATTGATCCTCCAATTCTGAAGAGTCTTTCACTTTCCACGGAAAAGGGGACGAGCTTGAATATTTTCTAGCAAGGACACCCAAATGCTGAAAGGTTCCTTTATTCGATGACCACCATTGTAAGGGACTTTCTGAATTTTTAATAAGTTTCATATTTTTATATTGGCTGATTTCTACTTTTATAACATCTTCAATTTTTTCAATATATGTGTCTTTCTCCTTGGGAATGAGTTTCTTTGCTGTTTTTAAAGTCTTTTTCTTTTTAAATTCCGAAAAACAACTTTCAAAACTGAAGTTAAAAACTATTATCTTCAGTATCACTTTTTCGCCCCATTCTGTTGATAAATGAGAAAAATCTGAAGATTGGTTTAAAGTAGTGGAAACTGTTTTCCTTTCTTTTATACAACATATATCTTCGCACATCCATTGCTTAAGAATATCTTCCACTTTTATATTGTTATAATCATCCTCAAGGAATGTAATTTTAAAGCGTGGATCAAGATAGGTAGCAAGCATTAAGATTCTTATCAGTAAAGTAAATGCTGAATCTATTTTTTACTGAATTTTTCCATGCTGATACTGTAGACCCAAGTCCCTCAAATAGTTCTTTTTTTCTGACTTTTTCAAAAAAAATGCAAATCATTTTCATATTTGGGATTATTGCCGATGCCATTGATTCCTTGTGGCTCAATAAATTTGTACAATCAACAAAATTTTTAAGTATTTTTAGCAATTTTTCAAGAACTTTCCATTGTTTCTAAGCATACAGGTTTTGAATGATCACTGCAATATGAAATGAGAGCCGTCTTTTGTTCAAAAAATTTTGAAAGCATATGATACTGGCTATTACATCTGGTTTGTATATCCTGAATAAATCTGTGCTGTGGTAAATTAAATCTAGTTTGATATTCTTCATACTTGGCAATAGCTTGAGGCGAGTGATTAAAATGACCTACGATTTGTTTGCATATGGATATATTTTTTTCACGTCTCTTTGTTCAAATATGGCATCATTGAGAACTAGTGTCAAAGAGTGTAAAAAGCAAGGTAATTTCTGGAATCCTGCTTGTGTAACTCTTGCAGCCATATTAGGTGCGTTATCCTTTACTATAACATGAATTTTATTAGCAGGGAATATTGAATTCTTCCATAACATTTTGAAGACAATCACTTATATTAGATGCTGTGTGAGATACGTGAAAAGGTGAAACTCGAAGGATAGCATTTATATTCAATAGCTCCAATTATTACAAGCCTACAAGGCAAATATTTCACTGCTCACTTACGAGTTCACGGGTATATAATTATCAAAACATATTACATAACATGACTAACGAAACATTGCCAAATGTCTGCCTGTCTGAAAATCCTAACATGATATCTTAGGCTCTACGTAAAGATGCGCCGCTCAATCCAGTTTTCTTTAATTAAATAGAATTAAGGAAGAACTGAAATTAAAAATCAATACGGCAGACTTCGAAATATTGTCTTTGAAATATCATAAAGATCGAATAAAAATTATTTTCAGATTGTATACCAAAGAATCGGTCAAAGAATCGGTATAATTTTGCCGATTCCGATTCCGATTCCTGAAAAACAGCCGATTCCTCCGATTCCGATTCCGATTCCGATTAATCGTCCCATCACTAATATATATATATATATATATATATATATATATAGTATATATATATAGTATATATATTATATATATATATATATATATATTTATATATTATTATATATATATTTTTTATATATATTATGTTCAAATATTATATATTATTATATATATATATATATATTAAAAGTTGAATATATATTTTTATATATATATATATATATTATATTTATTATTATATTTTATTAAATAAAATATTTTAGACATGTTTTTTGCTAGATTTATATATTATTATATATTATTATTATATTATTATTATATATATATATATATATATATTATTATTATTATATATATATATATTATTATTATATATATTATTATATATTATATTGTCATATATAAAGTAGATATATTATATATTATATTATTATATATTAAATTATTAATATTGTAAATTATATTATTAGAATGATTGCATAATATTATTATTATTATTTCCATTATTATTATAATTTTCTCTTTGTGTTTTATATATATATATATATTATATAAATATATATTATATATTATATATTATTATATATTATATATATATATATTATATATATATATATATATATATATATATATATATATATATTTATATATATATATATATATATATATATATATATATATATATATATATATATATATATATATATATATATATATATATATATATATATATATATATATATATATATATATATATATATATATATATATATATATATATATATATATATATATATATATATATATATATATATATTAAGCTGGGTTGAAAACATACAAAAGTTGTAGTGCAGATTTGAAACAACTTTATTTTGGTGCTCACTTCAGATACAAACTGAAATGTGTTAAAAGTAAGTTCTTCAAGATTTGTTTTCATACCCCAACTTTACCTTGAATCTTTTTATTTAAAAACAAAAATATATATATATAGCCAGATATACAGTATAGCTTAAATATCCTTACATTCTTACATGCTAAACAACCTGCATAGTACAAAATCTCATAGAAAATCAGATTTTGTCTGTACTGAAGGTATTTCGATTCGAGAATGTTTGGTTTGTAGTATTGCACCATGTCGAGAAGTATGACCAACGACCCTACTAGAAACAGCGGAAACATCTTTGACATTTCTTTCAACATCGACCGAATGACACGGATACTTTGGTAGGAGAATTTGTTGATTACTAACCAAAATATCATCACTAATATCATCAAGAAGAGGTGGGGGGTGATAGGAGTACTCCCCCAGTCTATCAGTTCCATGTAGGAAGTGGCGTTGAGATTGACGTTTAGCTGCCTTTTATCAAAGCAGCGAACTTGCACATTGGTGGAGGAAATTTTCTTTCTTGCTTGAAGAATTTGTTGACATGAAAATCTTCTTATTGTTTCCCGTTCATCTGCAACACCAGCTAGCAACAAGTTTTCTGGATGACAAAAATAGGAGTTGTTTAGGAGCACTGGAGAAATGATGTTCTGATCCTCAGGAGAAAGTTTTTGATACTGTGATACCATAAAGTGAAAATTCTTTGCACCATCTTGACAGAAGGGATGGGAGCGGATATAGAACCATATGGGGGCATAGAAGTTCAGTACGAATCGTACCAAACGCCTCAGATCATCAGATGCGGATTCTGTTGAAACGTACAATCGAAGCAGTCTGTTAGCTTTAGTTAGCCACCTTGCATGGCTTAAGGCACCCGGCTGTGCAGTTTTCAAATACCGCATATTATTATGATCTGCATTTTGTACCCCTTGCTGAATTAATAAACAGATTTTTAGTAAATACAGCTGGTCAGAACTTAGATCTTTCGTAACTGTTTCAGGAACATCAACTACAGAGCCTGGAATTGGTTGAAAATTAATGATGGGTTTGGTCTGAGGATCAAATGAGAGCAGTTTGGTTATAGGTCCTTCATGTGACGATGGGCCAGTTGTCTTCCCATCAACAACACTAAATAACTTCCTGAGTGGCAGTTCATTAAAATGCAACATGCATATGAGCCATTGAAGTGGTCTTTTAAGATGTAACTCCAACAGTGTGATTATTCCATTCTTGTTACCCGTATTCACAGGAGTTCCATCGCAAATCACTGCTCTTAAAGTCTCTGTAGATCTTGTTCGTTCAATAATACCCAGAATTTCATTAAATACATCTCGAGATCTTCCTGAGTTAGGACTAACGTGATCGATGTAACATGCATCTGGAAATGACACTAGCACGTAATGTTCTTCTCTAACTTTTCTACGCACACCTCCAGTATCGACAAGTGTTTCATCTATTTTTCCATCGAAACCAATGCAGACCATACCTCTGTGTTGCAGCAAATGCTCCTCTGACTGTTTGTCTCTCCAGTATTTTCTTTGGCGTTGTAACTTACTTGGATCAACAACGTTTTTTGGTGACAGAAGTCCGAGGTCCTTGAGGGCAGCATTAACTATGAGACATGCATCTCTATTGCTCACATTTGTCCTCTCTAATGCTTTACACAACTCAGGATACTGGTTTCTATTTTGAGGGTGACATTCTTCCATTTCTTCTGATTCTAAGGAAAATGATTCTTCTAGCACATCACTCTCACTGCCTGATAATTCAACTGAACTTACACATTTTTGCGTATCTTTGTGTCTCATCTTACTTTCAAATGTCAACCGTTTCCTTTTCCTTTCCTGAAGTTTCATGTTTTTCTCTGTTCTTTCCTTGTCCACCTTTCCTATTATCATGCGTCTTGAAGTGTTTTGATCAAGCCAAAATTGCCATTCCAATACAGGGATTTTCTTTTCATTGGGACATTGACATTGATTACGTTCAACTATACCATTATGAACACACTTGCACGCGCTAATGTCGAAGAGACGAGAAAATGATTTTATTTTATCTTGATATGTTAGAGAAGATTGTT
>JABUQX010131406.1:12500-15000 GCA_015478945.1 Trachelipus rathkii
CCCTAAAGCAGTAAATCACTAAATCAAACCACTATCCAACCTCCCTCCTGACCATCTGTGATCTATTGATCTATTGATTAAGGTCACATTTTGAGTATCATTTTGGATAAACATAACATAAAATCAAGTTCTTTATACAAAGATCAATCAATATATGCTGACGTAACAAAGTTTTCACAGTAATAAAGCTTACTTAGCATCATCTGAACTATGAATATAACCCACAACGACAAACCTAACACATCTTAAACAGGAATAAACGGTTAACGTTAACAAAGTTTCACACTTAACAACAGTAAAGTAACTAACATAACATCCAAAAACGTAACTTATTCACACTTTGTCAAGCATATCTCTAACATAACAATGTTAATTTTACATTAACATGGTAATATTTAACAAAAATTTACCATAACCTTGTGTAATTATCATACAGACCAGCGAAAGTATGCTAACGTAACAAAGTTTTCATATTAATAAAGTCAACATAACATTACCAGAACTAAGAATATAATGTACAAAGGCAAACCTGACACATCTTAAGCAAGAATAAACTGCTAACATTAACAAAGATCCAAACTTATCAACAGTAAAAGTAACTAACAAGACTCACAAAAACATATTCCATTCATACTTTATCAACCATATCTCCAACATGACAATGTTAATTTTACATTAACATAGTAATATTTAACAAAAAATTTAGCATAACCTTACCTAACCATCATAATACCTAACGGATAAAGACAAACAAAGTAAAGTTTTACCTTCTGTAAAGCTAAACTATGAACATAACAGACTTAACACACAACAACCAGACGAATAAACAGCCATCATCATCAATGTAGTCAATAAATCGAACATACGAGGGAAGTAAAACAAGTTTTCATATTTTATAACATATAATTTTCATTGAAAAAGCGTTATATAAATACATAAAAACATATAAATACATAAAAATATAAGTTTATTTTAAATATATTAATTCATCTAATCAGAGAACATAGGATTCAAGTTGGGTACGTTCTATATATCTCTCTAAAGATTCAACATCCTTTAAAAGGATGTAAGTATAAATGCCTTCAGCAACACTAAACCATTTTTCGGCATATTTTGATTCAGCAGCACTCATTCTCTCATACAAGAGAGAAGTAAACTTATCCAGGCTGATAGTTATTAATGCACTCCTGTACACTGTATTATACGGGAAACCACATGTTTCGGTATAAATATCATAGATTACACCATGTGCTATATGTATTATGTCCTCAAGTATGTCAACATCGTTAAGATGTGATGTTAATTCGTTTTTTATTTTAAGCAATGCTGTAATATTTTCAGATGTTCGAACTGTGAAACCTATACACGTACGCATGAAGGTCACACAATCGATGGGTTTCCAATAGTTGCGTACATCAAGGGTTTTAATATTGTCACACGATGAGAACACAACGTCTATTCTATTATGACCTCTCACACTGTCACCTCTGATAGATATTTCACTACTCGTCGATCCATCAGATAACACACACTTATCCTCTAGCCATGCAGCAGCGATGTCGATAATCTTGATGAATCCATCAGCACAAACGAATAAAGGTCTATTATTTGACCCTTTGGTAGGAATACAAGCAATGTATCGGTATCCATCCGGTTGACGATTAAATATAAATGACACATTGCTGGGAATAACGAAGCTCCTTGTGAAGATATCAACAACAGGTGTAGAGATGTGGGGAGATGACATCGTACCAGTACAGCGAAAAAATGTCCTACTGAAGGAAATCGTATGCGTAAACAACCCTTATAGGTAATGAGATTCTTTCAACCAATCAGAAGAAAGTAAACAAGAATACAACGCACGAACGAACCATATCAGTTCAAAAGGGTATATATTCTCGTTAGACAACAACAACAACAACAACAACAACAACAACAACAACAACAACAACAACAATAACATAGTACAAAGATAAGTTCTTTAGATACTAACCAAGGAATATATGCTAACGTAACATTGTTTTCACATTAATAAAGCTAACATAGCATTACCAGAACTAAGAAATTAATGTACAACGAATAAAGTAATCATTGTCTTAAATATTTGTACTGTTATATAACATATGAGGTGATGGCGTAAGTGATAAGATTACGGTCTCTGGTTGGGGCGACTGGTAGATCGAAACCATCTTCTCATATTTTACAAAACTTACCTTACGTATGAATAAACAGTCAACATTATCAAAGTACATCGATTAATATCAGTAAGTAACTACCACGACATCACAAAACGTAACCAACTTGTCTACACCCTACAAAGAACCTAACTATCATACTTACCGAGGTTTGACGCTATATGAAACACAGATGTTCAGTTAGGCTTATATGACAGGCTTAACATTGGGGTTACTTTCATGTTTATACAAATGCTTTCACGAATGCGCCCATCGTTAACATAAGCTCAATCTTTGCTATACATAGCCATTCAATTTACAGCGAC
>JABUQX010131406.1:17500-20000 GCA_015478945.1 Trachelipus rathkii
GATGTTTTTCATTCACAAGTAAGAAGCAAAAATTTTCCTTTCTCGCCTCGCTGCCATGGGAAGTACCACAATGCCAGACGTAAGATGTTATGCTAAAAGTTTATTTTAACTAAGAAATTACTAATATTTAAGGTGTTATTAATAATTAATAAAATATTTTTCTTTTCCTGCATTAAAAGGTTCGCTGAATTCAAAAATGTAAACATTTTTTCTAGCTATAATTGTTTTTTAGAAACAATCTGAAGGCGGCCGCTGTGGTCATAAAAATAGTTTCTTTTGGGTTCAGTAAATAATATAAATATAACACTCATAAAGACGTGTTTATTTTTTAAAAATCTCCATTTACAAATAGTGATTTTAATTAAATTGTTTCGAAAATATTTTAAAGGGAGCTTGGGTATTAGGACGAACTTTTGCCATTCACCACGATTCAAAATATTGGGATTCTCCTTATGAATTCCGTCCAGAAAGATTTCTGAATTCAGATGGAAAGTTTGTGGCTCCATCTAAAGGATTCGCTCCCTTTGGTTCTGGTATGTTAACATATTTTATTTACTTACTTTTGATGGAGGGATAAAATTCTTTACATTGTCAATGAGAATTTTTCTTAATATGTAAATAAAGTCATATAAGATTTTGGTTGTTCCTCTTTACAGGACGAAGAGTTTGTTTAGGTGAGACAATTGCTCGGATGCAAATCTTTGTTTATGTTACTAAACTCGCTCAAAATTTTTACTTCGAATGTCCTCCTGGAGAAAAACTTACCTTCGAAAAACTTGCAAACCCATTTTTCAGTCCACCAAAAGGATCTCCAAAATTTCTTATTAAACCTCGATAAAAATGGCAAAATAGTCTGTATGTTGGTTAATCTGGATTCCTTATTTTCATCAGTGTCATATGAGTCGTTATGTTTCTTTTTAGATATTAAAAGTTGTAATAAAAATTCTGAAAAGAAATTAAATGTTTTTCCTAGATAAATAAATAAATAAATAAATAAATAAATAAAAATTTAAATATAAAATAAAACAAAAACAATAATAGAAGTTAGCATGCATTTTTTTAGAAAATAGCAAGTGCCAATTATACGTAACAAGGATCTTCAAAAGCATAAATTTTTGTAATTCTTCAAAGATTGAGTTTCTTCTGAACTGTTTTCTTTTGCGTCTTTATTAAGCTCTAAAACATTATGTGTTGATTAAACAAAACTAGTGCACACTTAGACTGGAAGACTGATCAACTGAAGTACGTAAATAGGGACATAAATTTGAAGCATTGTTCGTCATTTCTAAGTGATTCAGTGTTGTAGTAATTATTTTATGCTATAAATATTATTAATAAACATCAATGTGCTAATTAAACATTTTCATTTTTATTTACAATTTGACATATAAATTTTTTTTTCTCCATTTCGAAATTCGTTATATAAGATAAAGTTGTTATGACTTACCTTTTTCATTACAGCATTTTAAAGTCATTTACATTTGGAATCTGATTAAAAAGTTCCATAGGACGAATAAGCATACTCTTCCAGTAAGTGTAACGTAAATTTTAATAAAAAAGTTAAAATTTTATAATATAATAGGAAGTCTATAAACAAAAACAACCTTTTTTATAATAATATAAAAAATGGTAAATCGAATTTTTGTCATATTTTATTATAGTGTTGCATAATTGTGGAGTTACATTTTCTTTAATTTTTATTAATAAATTAATTATTGCTTCTCGAAATATTTGTACTCTGATATTAAAAACTATGGTATTGAGAATGTATGTATGAATAAAAATTCGTAAAGATTTTGTTTTAAAAAAAGAAAAAAAAAGGCCTTGACAACTGCAATTCAAAACTGGATATCAGGTTGTTTGTTTTAAATCATTTCAAGCACTTCATATATGAAAGAGTGCAAATTTTTTTGGCTTCTTTGAAGAATTTATTATAATTCTGGTAACACTTTAGAAAGGGTACGAAAATATTTTTCATATATATATATATATATATATATATATATATATATATATATATATATATATATATATATATATATATATATATATATATATATATATATATATATATATATATATGATATAATAATAATAAAAAATATAAAAATAAGAATATACAAATAAATCGAGAATTAATAATAAATAATAAAAAAGAATAATAATAATAAATAATAATAATAATAATAAAAATAATAATAATAATAATAATAATAATAATAAAATAATAATAATAATAATAATAATAATAATAAAAAAAGCAAATTACGAGTATATATTAATAGAAATGAGGAAACATATTTGTGGTCCGTGAAGATTTCTTTTTATTAGTAGAGATATTTCTCCTGCGCATCATGGTATGATTATTTTTTGGAAAGTCTAAATGTTTTTTTAGATACAGAAATTTATTTAGAGAGGTATCGAACTAGAAATTGCAATTAATATCAAAAATTGTAATTCCAGGTTAGCGCTCAAAAGATGTTTTATAATTTATTTATTT
>JABUQX010131407.1:5000-12500 GCA_015478945.1 Trachelipus rathkii
ACTTCTATTATTCTTACCACACGCTTCCAAACTATCTTCATTCATACTTTTTGATTCCTATCCAGAAGCCTATACCTCACAAACCATTTATCATCACTACTAGACACCCTGCCATATGAGCTTTCCCTATTAAACCTATCATCGGCCTGTTGCAAGTCGAATCCAATAAAAACCTAAAAAAATTTATTCTTCTTATCACCTCATTTTCCTCAACTCATTTTGTTTAAAAATGTAAAGATTTGATTCACACATCCCTACCCTTTCTAAACGCACCTTGTTCTTCACAAATCAGTCCTTCAATCATTCGATGCAGTCTTTCGACAAAATTATCAGCATATTTCTTCCCTACAACATTCAATAAACCTAATTTCCCTTTAATTTCCTCAGTTCCTATTATCTGACCACTACACATTATAGGGTACTTTACAGTGCTCTCCTGTAATCCAATCTCAATTTCTCTTCGAAGCTAGAGGTGGTCCGGTTGACGTCGTGGCAGTATAAGTAACGCGTTTCGGTGGCGGATTTGGGGTTTAGAACATCAACCGGTGATGATTAAAATAAAATACGCAATTCAAGTGGATGCAGCAGTATTTAGCGCGGTGGCACCTTCACGTTCTTGTACATTTTGAGCTCCTTGTGAATCTACATGCTATAGGTGCAGATGTGTATGCAGTATTATCTGTTCATTGTGTTACTAGATCTCACTTTCCAGTACCAAGTAAATCTTTTAGTTTTTGACCTCTGGCTGAAAGGTTTGCAAAATCATAGAATTGCCGAACATTTATAATACGGAATCCACTATTTTAATGTTAGGTCTAAGAGTTTGTTAGAAAAAATATTTGACACCATTTCTTCTTTAAGATTTTTCTGCTTCGCTTAAAGTTGGGCTCAGCCTGTTGTGGATTGGGTATTATCAATTGTCGGTGGGGCCTTAATAAGTGTTCAGGCGTTTATTAAAATGGGTCCAATGTAGTGTGGAATATATAATTCCTAATTGAGGGCTTGCGGTGAATGATATAGTTGTGTAATGAATCAAACTATAATGTGTTGTGTAGTATTCACAGTTATGGCCCTTATTGTGGGTACGTGTGTTATATCTATTTGTGAATATAATACAGAATGTATGCATGTATGTGTATAGTGTAATGTATGTTATAGTATGATATGATGTATGTAAGTGTAAGTGTAGGTAGGTAGTATGTTGATTGGTATGGTAGTGGTTATTTATGTAATTGGTATGTAATGTATGTATGTTATGTACTGCTATTATGTATGTATTGTTATGGTATGGTACTATGTAGTGGTAGTATGTATGTTGGATTGTATGCATATGATACTTGATGATGTTTGTGTCGAGTGATATGGACTAATGTGTTATGGTTGATGGGCTGAGTTGTATCGTAATGTTATTAGACTTATTTGAGTTTCATAATCATTTAGGTATAATTTGTTATTCTGCTGCCCTCAAGTTAAGCTTCAGGAGCGGTAGAGCAGCTTTGTCGCAGAACGCGAGAGTAAGGGTCATCGATGTGTTCTGTGAGATCTAGGACGGGCGGAGAGAAAGGTAGTTCTCCGATTGGAGTGGTGCTTGCGCTGAGTTTTGACCTGCTGCAGGGTGGGACGTTAAATGTGAGTACAATCGCGCGCCTATTGAAGATTGAGGGCTACGATGTCTGTAATGCGAGTGGTGTTTAGTTGACTGTGAAAAATATACGAATTATGAGGTAATGAGGATGTTGTGTATGTTAGATATATATCGGGCGTATAGGGTGATGTTTAGGATTTGTTGGTTTGTTAGTTATAGTAGTAGTAGGTGATTTGGGTTTTAATTATTATCGGTATATTTAGTTATATTACGTTGTTAGTATGGTCTAGGTAGTAGGGGTGACGTAGGTAGAGTGGCAGTAAGTCTGTAGATGAGCGGTGATTATTTGACAATACGAATTAGTAAAGTATTGAGTATTATGATAGGGGTGGTACGTTGGAGGTGAGGGTGGAGTATGGTTTCGGAAGATATGAGGTTTTATGAGAGGTTAGGGGTTGATTGGATTTGGTGATTTCGGTTGATAGGATAAAGTTGAGTGATTAGTGGGCTCGGGCGTGTATAGTAGTGTATTGCGGGTGGGGTTAGTGTTAAGTATAGTGATGTTGAATCTGGGGTTTATAGGGCGTTATCTAACTAGTTGTTTATTGCTTGGTTATCGGTTAGTTAGTTGAGTATGTTAGTGTCATGTTTATAGGGATAGAGAGGGAAAGTGAGGTTGTAGGGGTATACGGGTATAGCAGGATAGATGTGGTCAGATTATATTATTATTTGTTGCCGGTTTTATAGTGTAGTTATATATATTATTAGAGTATATATGAATATATGTAAGTATAATAGGATATAATAGTGTTAGTTTAGATATATATATAGTATGACTGTATGAGGTAAGTATATTATATAGTATATTACATTGACCATAGTCCCTAGCCTTTTTTTGCAGACGCGTGTGCTGTCTGTTTGCCCGCTGTCTTTAAGGAACAGAAAAAAAATGTTCTACGCACTTTTTTCGAGAAGCTCCACGCTTTTCCCATTGAGATCCCTCTAGTTTTTTCCCCTTTTCAAATAATTAATAATAAGTTAATATAAAATTATAATTAAAAACAACATAACACAATGATTCGTTATATATATATATATATATATATATATATATATATATATATATATATATGATATATATATATATAATATATATATATATATATATAATTATATATATTATATATATATATAATATATATTATATATATATATAATATATATACTATATATATTGAAAAAGAAGTGAAAAAGCCAAAGACTCCGATGACTGATGAGACTTGTTTAATTTTAATCTTTAGAAATCTTCCAAATACTTTTGGCTGTTTTCAATTATTTATCGTTGCGAATCATTTTTGTGAGAAACAATATACTGAACATAGCCATAAATATATATGAACGTTTAAAAAACTTTTATTATAAATTGTTCGAATTAATGATTGATAAATTTCGTTTTATAAAAACGTCCTGTGTTTCAGTGAATTTCACTCACCAATGTCCAATGATGAAGTGGTATCAATTAGTCAACTATCGAAGTTGTTCAAGCTAACAAGGATTAAGGTGTAGTGCTTCAAATAATGGTAATAACCATGTCTACCTGCAAAAGGATGTGTTGTTATTTTAAATAAAGCCTGAAATCTATGTATACTTTATTGGTAAAACGACCTCAGAAAGTGGTGCAGTGGATAGATGTGATAAAGTGTGATTAATGAGTCGGTTTCAGATATTACGCCGCACGGTGGAGGTAGTTGATATCATCAAGGCATCTCGAACACCAAAAGGTACAGTGGAAGCATGCTGAATAGCTCTGCTATCCTCGAGCAAGGCAGTGAAGTGAAGTACTTCAAAAGCAATGCACACACTACTCTTCGAAGGATCTAAGAAGTTGGATTAGTGCTGGTCAGGTAAAGGAGTTCTTAGGGACCGGGGATAGGCGTTGTGGTGTAGGAGGATTAACATCAAAGTTTTGGAGATGTTGCAGATTATGGCGCCAAGGAACGATTCATTTAAGACATTCTTTTAGCCAAATTATTTTCTTCGTGATAGGAACAAAGTGCGAAATCAAATTTGTTTTATAATGTTACGTTTTTGCTCCACTATGCTGAGGGCAAAACTAGACGACAAACAAAACTAAGATTCCCACGTGGTAAGCACTCTTACCGATTGCGAGGGGCAACCATGGATACATTGGGAACTGTTTCCCGTTATGGTTGCGTTTCTCCCAGCCATACGTTTAGGCAGTTTCGAGTGTAAGACCCTTGACCTTTCAAATCTCTTTCTTCAAACGTACGCTCTGGACGTAACGTCGAATAGTTAATATCTTATTAATAGATTAATTAAAAAATTATGATTTACACAAAAAAAGTAGTTGGTTTTTTGTGGTGATAACACAAAATTGTAATTTTGAGGACCATGCAAGAAAATGAGTAAATAACATTTTTAGAAAGCTGAAGACCTTCATGGGCAGAGAAGTTATTGGAATAGGATGTTTCGGCTCATACTGGCATAAACGGCGAGCTAGATATGGTTGTGGGTATGCTGTGTATTTGCCATACTGGATAGTTTGATTATGACGATGATGTGTTGTCAAGGAGATATAGTGTAATAGTATTTCTGTACATTATGATCTGTGAGTTTACGAGTAGAAAAGCTTAAGGAATTTGCGAATTTGAGGGGTCGGAGATTGAGTTTGGAAACATCTCCTTCGATAAAGCAAAAAGATGCTTGTTCGTTAAAAGGATCTGCTGAGTTCGGGGAATGAGTGGTTGTTGAAATCGTTTGGCTTCTCTGAGAGAATCGATAGTGTATACAGTTCAGATTACAACGGATTTTCCAGGAGGTGCGGTGTAGTAGTGAAAATTGCTTTGGAAAATCCCCTTGTGCTGAGAATTTAGGCTTCGAGTCTTTTCCATTCGATTCCATCGAGGGATGTCGATGCTGGGTGGTCTTTTCACAGAAGGAGTTTATGAAAGATGTGAAGGGGATGAATCGATGGCACGTCTGTTTATACAGTGTGTCAGGGCTGTGGAGCATATGGTATTGTTGCTTCAGAGATATCCAATATGAAAGAATTAGCATTATCAGTGTGTCGGAGTGAAAAGACATTTGTTGTGGTGTACGTTGCGTGGTCGTTTTTCTTAATCGTACATTAGAGTTTGATAGGAGCTACAGGGTGTGGCATAGCTTATGAGAGAAGAGTGTGGGAGTGAAGAGATTCTTTCTTGGAAGTAGTTATGGGAAATATTATCTGCGTTGCAAAGAGAAAATGATTGAGTTGGGGAGTCGTAGTTTTTTGATACTTGTATGGAGAGGTGGAGCATAGGATCAGGTGGTCGTGGTTCTATCATTTGTTGCCTATAGTTTGTGTTCGATTGTATTTGGTATTGGGAGTTCGTTGGTCTGGAGATCATAAAGATTGTCGCGCGAGAGTTGGGTGCAATCATTTGGTTGTCGGTGTTTGGGGCTGGGGAGGTGCTGGGATTTTGGCGAGACAAGAACAGGATTTTGGATTGGTGTCTGTGTCGAGGGAAAAGCTATGGGTAAGGTTATGATTTGACCTGGTGGTATATGATAGAGGTGTAGGTCGAGGGTATTGTTTTTGAAACGAGGTTTACGTGTTCGACTAGGGATATAGTAGGTTCAAGTAATAGGCTAGATGTTCTGATATTGGGTGAGGATCTTCGAATCCTGAGTAAAGATGTGGACAAGGAGGCGATGTGCATCGGTGGAATATTGAGCGTTTTCTCTGTGAGAATTCCGGTTTAATATCTGGGATGTTTTAGTCTGCAATCAGATCAGTATGTCGTGTGGTCGGCATTATGGATTGGTCATACTATTTCCCGCTTACGGTGCCGGATATATAGAGTTGTCAAGTACTCACTGGTAGCAGAAGGACGGCGTCGTGTTTTCATTCCATTGTAGGGAGGTTAAGGTACGACTGTTCTGAAATGAGAGCCGTGGGCACCAAACCATCGATAAAACTTGCTTGGAAGAAGTGAATTTCTGGTAAGTGACCTACGTGGTTGTGTAAAAATAATTTGGATCAGGGGTGTCTAATGGTATTGTTGCGGATTGGTTTTTAGTTTTTCGTATGGGTTATGCAGATTTTTTAAATTAAGATTTCGTTTGCTCCAAGCATAGTGGCTGAATGAAAAATGTTATTAATCTATGAAGAGCGAGGGGGCTGGTAATGAAGGGGTGTAAGAATTTATAGTAGGGTAGTTATGTATAGTAGGTTTAGGTATTAGTGATGTATAGTAGCGTCGGTGAATATATGCGTTGAAGTTAAATAACTTTATGTGAGTTCGTTAAGGTCGGTTTATAGTGTTGCTATCAATTAGATATTATTTATATTGTCTATACGTGAGGACTGAGTATGGTAGGAGGGGTTATTGAGGATTTAGGTTATTTAGTGTTGATATGTTAGTGAGGTTATGTATTGATTTAGGGGTTGAGGGTGCATGTGGTATGCTTTTCGGGTTTTGGGGTTAGGGTGTTTTTTCAGTAGTGGTTTGAGCGCGAGCGTAGTCTGTAAATGATCTTTTGTACCAAATACTGTGTGAAGCTGTGGGTGGTAGTTTTGAATTATACCTATATATACGTATATTGAGGGTACGTAGTATATGGTATATACTGATGGCTAGTGGATAAGAGGTAGTCGTATAGTACTATCGATAGGCATGGTTGGTGTCGTTTTTGTGTTTGTGTTGGGCTTCTATGATCTAGGTTTATCTGTGGTAGGGTGTGAGGGTGTCGTATTTTATTAGTACGGTTAGGTGCGTCGATGGTGTGTGTATTAGTTGTAAGTGCGTGGGTAGTGGGGTGCGATGTCTCGCTTATTTATTGTTATAGGCGTGATCATCATATTGACAGTTGCGCTGTGTGCACGGGTTTTGTGAGATTTATGGTGGGTGTTGGGTTTTGGGTGGGGTTTTCGAGTAGATCGTTAGGGTAGTTAGTTGGAGCTTAGCTGTAGGATTGGGTCTTATCGGGGTTTGCTTTAGTGTGGATGTGTTAAGAGTACTTTGTATCGGTATATTATGTAGGTTAGAGTGATATATATGGTCTTGATAGTGAGGCTTATTCTAGTTTGTACTTATTGTTATAGTCTAAATGAGTGGTTCTGATTAGCTTTGTGAGTAGTAGATATTCTTAGTTATGGTTTATCGGGTGGTTATATCAATGCTTGTAGTGTAACGCAGGCTTTTCGCTATTGGGTAGGAGTACTCATCGATGTTAGAATGTAGTAGAATTGTATGTGGATTACGTGAAGCTGATATAGGTTATCATTATTGTGAGTTAGTATGTGTGCGTAAAGGTAAGTATGTGTAGGTAGTGCGTAGGTATCATATTAAGGTAGGTTTATAGTTACCTGCTGAGGGTAGTTATTTAGTAAGTGATGTTTATGGTGTGTCAGTTTAATGTAACTTTGATGGATGAGAGAGTCGTTTGTTATCATGTTATAGGGGGTATGCTTTTAGTTAGGTGTTGAGTTAATCAAGTAGTTCATGCGTGGGACGGATATGTAGGTTTAGGTATGGTAGGTCGTGCTCGTGAATTATATGATAGTCGTAGGGTGCGTTGCGTAGTTGAATAGGTTGTTAGCGTAGGTAGTTGGTATAGATAGGTATATATTGTATTAGGGTAAGGGTAATGAGTATTGTTGTAGTGGTGAGGTATGCAGGTAGGTATTATATGCTTGTTAGCATGTTACTGGGTTTGTGTGTGGGTTTTATGCTTGAAGTCATCGTTGACTTCGGGTGAGGGTTGTTGTGGCTTGTGGTGCTGATGGGCGGTGTGGTGTTGGTTGGTTTTTTGGGGGTGGCCGAGTAAGTTTCAGCATGAAAGTTGGTGGTGTTGTAGTGTGGTGCGCAGCGCGACGTTGTTGTTTCCAACTTTTTGGCTCAAGGGTGACA
>JABUQX010131407.1:20000-22500 GCA_015478945.1 Trachelipus rathkii
AGTATATTACCCTATATATATATATATATATAATATATATATTACTATAATATATATTTATATATATATATATATATATATATATAATAATTATGTCATGGCAAGTTTTGACATCACAAATCTTTTCACAAATGTACCTCTAGATGAAACTTTGAATATTATAACTAAAGAACTTTTTGATCAGAACTCCACTGTTAACAGTTTGGATTTGAAAAGCATTTTATGAATTACTCTCCATGTCCGCTAAAGATATTATATTTATGTTTAATAATAAATTCTACAAACAGATTGATGGAGTTGCGATGGGAAGTCCATTGGGCCCGACCCTTAGCAACATCTTCATGTGTAACTTTGAAAAATTATGGATTGCTAATTGCCCATCTAACTTTAAACCAAAATTTTATAAAAGATATGTAGATGATTCATTCCTTCTTTTCGAATCTTCTGAACATGTTAATATGTTTAAAGAATATCTGAATTCAAAGCATCCTAACATTAAGTTTACAGTTGAAACAGAAAAAGAAAACTCACTGGCATTCTTGGATGTTAAAATATATAGAGAGAATAATAAATTTCAAACTTCAGTATTTAGAAAACCTACGTATTCCGGATTAATAACAAAATTTAACTCATTTATCCCATTCATGTTTAAAGTAAATTTGATTAAAACGTTGTTTGATAGAGGATACAAAATTTCTTCATCATACTTAAATCTTAGCAATGAACTTGACTATTTAAGAAACTTATTTTTGAAAAATGATTTCCCAACTTTTTTAATTGACAAATTATTTAAAAAACTACTAACGATGAAAATTCAACCTTCTCCACCTATATATTCTGCTAATAAAAAGATTCTTTATATGAAATTACCGTTTTTAGGAAGAATTAGTTACGAAATTAATAGAAGAATAACTAATTTATTGAATACATCTTTTCCACAATTTAAGTTTAAATTAATTTTCATAAATGATAATAGGATTGGTAAATTCTTTAAAGTTAAAGAAAATCTACCGTTAGCTTTGTGTTCTTCAATTGTTTATTTATATAAATGTGATAGCTGTGATGCTTTCTACATAGGAAAGACCATTAGATGTCTCTCCACACGAATTGCTGAACACAAGGGTATCTCAAGTAGAACTTTAGAGGATCTCCATCATCCACCCTATTCGGCCATTTATAATCATTCTTCCAGGTTTAATCATAATATATCGGATCAAAATTTCAAAATTTTAGACCATGGAAATGCTGAAGATTTGGAAGTTTTGGAATCTTTATATATTTGGAACATGAAGCCTTCCCTAAATGAAAATCTACAATTTAATAACTTAAACATCCTTAAGTGAAGTTGAATTTCTATTTTTTTGGTTGACTCTTCTAACTATTTAGTTAATTTTTTTTTACCAAAAAGTGAAGCAGCACTTCTATTATTATTTTATGATCATTTTAACTGTTTTATTTTGTTTATATCATTATGCATTCAGCCTTGAAAATGGGTGTTTTGTAATAACCCGAAACTAGTCGGTTTAAATAAATTTAAAATGTTTAAGATAGTTCTAATTATATATATATATATATATATATATATATATATATATAATATATATATATATATATATATATATATATATATATATATATATATATATATATATATATATAATATATATATATATATATATATATATATATATATATATATATATATATACTTATAATTTGATACCTTGTACAGGTATTCACCTTTATACCTTTATTTGTCCGGCATATTATATACCTTTTTATTGCATTTCAATTTAACTTAGTATATTTTTAAAATATTTTGAATATTTTTTAGCTTCATAAGACACTTATTAGCTTTTTCTTTGGCAAATATTTAATAATTTTTGAAATTTAAAAATGGCGTCTCCCATGTCTGATTTGTCTGATAGTGATCTCAAAGCTTATGGAGCACATAAAAAGCAGCTCAGGGTGTTACGTTATCATGTGACAAGGGCAGTTAATGATGCTAACACCCAATTCATCTACTCTAATCCTGATATTTTCAAACTGGAATCAGTTATAAATAACTTAGAAAATGTAGATATTAGATTGGCTGAAACTGATAATAACATCGCTGAATTTCTCGACGATGAGTATGTGATACTTGAAGCCGATGAAAATTATGTTTGTCATGCATCTATTTTGGATTCCATTAGTGTCATTAAACAAAAAAATTAAACTATTAATAAATCAGTTTCACGCCCCGTTTTATCCATTGCCACACCGGTTATTCCTAGAGAGCCGGAGGCATTTAAACGTCCCATTAAAAAATTACCTAATTTTAGTGGTAATATATTGGAATATGCTTGTTTCATAGAAGCTTTTGAGAAATATGTGGAAGGTCAGAATTACTCTGATCTTAGTAAACTTGGCTTATTATTGGATTGCCTTCAATGCTAAGCTGAACAGATGGTATCGGGTTATGCAATCACCGCAACTAGTTATAAAGTAATACGGAATC
>JABUQX010131407.1:27500-34729 GCA_015478945.1 Trachelipus rathkii
TAAAGACCAACTTAGGTCATATTATTTGGGGTAAATTACCCTTTGCTTCTAGTGGCATTTAATCTCAGGTCACTTTTGTTTCTTCTTTTAGGGCAGAAGTCCAATTATTTGATTCTGTAGTTAGTTTTAGTAATCCTATTCGTAAGGACATTGACCATTCTTCCTTTCTCAATATAATTGAGGAGGAAGAACCTTTAACTATAGTTGTAAATCTTCCCCTCTCTGTAACTGAGGTCGAGGACACTTTAGTTATAAATCCTTCACCTCCCTTCGAAGATGCCGAAGGAGGGGAAGTTTAAATAATGCGCATCCGTCTACTTTTTTCCATGAGGAATATTTATTTTTATTTGATAAATTTAAGTTTTTATCCGCCTTCGATGAGGCATGTGAAATCCCCCTCTCTGAAAAAATTGAAAATATAAATATTACTTCGGCTGAGAATGGTGAAAACTTTCACCTTTCTGAAAACTATAAAATTATTGATATTTCCTCCATTGAGGTTCGTGAGAACACTCACATTTTTGAATAATTGGAAAATATTTATATTGTCTCCTCTGAGACTTGTTAGGACTCACACATTTTTGAAAATATTGAAAACAATATATTATCTGCTTCGGCTAAAGCTTCTAATACTGATTCTGCTTCATTGAAAAATATTGAAAATAAAACCAATTTCTCGACTGAGGACCCTAAAACCCCTCCTCCTGTATTTACAGAAGAGGAATATAATAAAAACTCCCTTAATGAACTTATTCGTCTATGGTCTCTCTCTCACATTGGAACACTGCCTGATGAGCAGTTTATTTAGCTGGAAAAACTACCCTTGAATCTTTCAAGGGAAATATGCGCATTGGGAATGGGAAACATGTAGTGTCATTGCTAAGGCGTGCAAATCATCCCATATTATCTGATTATTATTCTTTGTCGAAACGTCGACTTTACAGTGTACTAAAACGGCTTATGACAGAACCTGAATTATTAAAACCATACAACGATGTAATAAAGGAACAGCTGTCCCTTGACTTCATCGATGAAGTAAAACTTTCCACCCCCTTCATCCTGAAGCTAAGTTACAATACCTACCCCATCATGGGGTGCACAAAAATTCTTCTAAAACTAAACTCCGTTTACTTTATGACTGCTCATCTAACAACCCCAGTTTAAATTTCTTTTTACACAGTGGTCCGTCCCTGATAACAGATCTGGGAAATTTATTATTAAAATTTCGAATAAAAAAGTATGCAACTTCATCTGTCATAGAAAAAGCCTTTCTAGGCATTTGCTTAGCAGAAAAGGATCGAGATTTAACTCGTTTATTATGGGACAGAGATCCTTCAGACCCTCAATCGCCTAGAGTAACATATAAGTTCAAATTAATACTATTTGGAGCAACTTGCAATCCATTTTTATTGGCAGCATGCCTCCATCACCACGTCAATAAATCTCAAACGGCATACAAAGATGCCATTCTAGAACAAATATATGTTGATAACCTTTTCGGTACATTTGACACCGAGGAGGAAATACAAAATTACTTTTTAGAAACCAGGTCCTTATTTGCAAAAGCTGGTTTAAATTTAAAAAAAATGGGCTTCGAACTCATCTAAGGCTACTTCTATATTCCAAGAGAAGGAAATGGGCATAGAGAAATCTTGTATAAAAATTTTCGGGATGGAATGGGATTCATCTTCAGATACCATGTCCTATCCCACTCGTAGCTTCGACCCAGAAGCTAATACAAAACGTAAAATATTGCATAATGTTGCATCTGCATTTGCCCCTCTGAGTGTTTTGACACCGGTAGTCATAAGAGGTAATGTGTTTCTACAAAAAGTCTGGAAATTAAAACTTGACTGGGATCACAAGATTCCCAATGATCTTCAAAAGGAATGGAAATCATTTGTGGTTCAATTTGAACAATGTGAAAACTTAAAGCTGCCCAGACAGCTTATATATTCAAATAATGTGGATCTCCACGCTTTTTCCGATGCAACTGGCTCTGCATACGGTACAGTGCTGTATGTAGTCTCAAAGTGTAGACACTACACCCATTTCTCATATTCTATTATCCAAAGTAAAAGTATCACATATAAAAGAGCTCTCCATTCTCCGCTTAGAACTCAGGGGAGCTCAACTTTCATGCGTATGTTGAAATTTGTATAAGAAACTTTTGATAATATATTAAATTTTGAAACAATATATGCTTGGTGTGACAGTCAAGACACCTTGCAGTGGATCAGTCTGAAATAGACTGTTTAAAAAATAATAAACCCCTTACACACATGTGTAAACAACTTAGTATTATATTAGTAGATGTTATTCTTAGGTGTGACAGAAGGTTAGGTTATTCATTCATACCTTAACGACACCAAATTTCCCATATTACTCCCAACAAATCATTATCTTGTAAAACTTCTCATATGGGACCCATATGTATTATCAACATTTAGGAACCTCAGAGCTCCTTTTAATAATACGCAGAAAGTATTATTTTTCTCATATGAGAATCAATATCAGAAAAGTCACAAGGCCATGCATCTTGTGCAAACGTTTGCAATCCTTTCACTTTAGGTCTGCACCTCTGGCTGCATTACCTAAGGTAAGGGTTATAAACACAAAACCATTTACTATATTTGGAGTTGACCTGACAGGTCATTTTATAATAAAAACTTCAAAAACAAGCTAGTTTTAGATAATAGTAAAGAGTCTTTTCTTAGATCATTCAGCCGCTTCATGGGTAGACGTGGTGTTCCCTCCATTGTATATTCGGATAACGCCACCTACTTCCATGCATCATCTGATTATCTAAAACAGTTACATAGTTTACCATCTGTCAAACAATTTTTAAACCAATACTCCATCACATGGAGGTTCAATCCTGCTCGTAGCAGTCACTACGGAGGATTTTTTGAACGTATTATTGGTATAACAAAACTCCATTTAAAACGCAATTTAAATAATGCCCTCATCACTTATGATGAATTTTCTACTGCTTTAATAGAGGTGGAGGCGGTTTTAAATTGCCGTCCTCTCACCTTTGTGGGGGATGAACTCCATAGTGAGGAACCTCTCACCCCCTCTCATTTATTAACAGGGCATAAACTTAATTCATTACCAGTTCCAGAGGAGCTTACTGAAATGGATCTGACATATTTAGATCCTATTAAAATTGGTAAACCTTATAAATATATCCTCTCCCTTGTAAATAAATTCAAAACTAAATAGGAAAAGGATTATTTTTTAAATTTAAGGCAATCTTTTAATAAATCTGATCGCCCAAATGTAACTTTCGAAGACGTCGTCCTCGTGGAAGATAACGGTCCCGTTTAAAACGGAAATTGGGAATTGGGAAAACCCTACACACTTGCCCTGATGGCTATGTACGCTCAGTTTTTTTTAATAGAGGACGGGTGGGATTACTCGTGCCGCCATTCTTCTTTACCCTAGGGAAAGAAGTTTCCGTAAGAGTAGTCCGTTGCAAATACAATCTTACAAGTTCCCTTAACTTTAATGCTGTTGGTGGTTCGAGTTGAAGAACCCATTTTTATTTTATTACAATTAACCAAATGATTACAACTTGAAAAACCTGGGATTCAAGTTTTTTTTTTTAAAAAAAAAAACCCTCCAATTGAAAATTTAAAAAATTGTCAACTTCGTCATTACTTTCTCTTTGGGGTGTTTTCCGAAACTAGAGTATGCAAGACTTGAGAGTTAAATTATATTACATAGGTTAGAGTGACTTATTACCGACCCACTTATCCTTTCCTTTCCTTCAGACACAGTTCACTAGTGAATAAAATGTATACTTATTTACTATATTTCCTACACTAAAATATACATAAACAAATATTTTTTTCTGTTTGTTCTCTTTGTGTTTGGGAAATTCAATGTTGTAATTTATTTCATAATTACTCCATCTGTCACAATTGTGACAAGTATTTCCCAATGGATGCAGATGACTGTATTCTCGGTTGTCTGGGTTGAATTTTTGTTTAGGGAAATCGTGGGTGCAGTGGTCATCATTATCCTTTTATATCCTTTGTAAATAGTAATCTTAATAATCAACTTATAAATAAAAAAATAGAGTATGGTATTATAAAGCAAATATTTAGTCCAGTATATTACAAGCAAATATCCTAATACCATACACTCCGAGATAACGTGCTATATTCTTCTTCTTCTTCTTCTTCTTCTTCTTCTTCTTCTTCTTCTTCTTCTTCTTCTTCTTCTTCTTTTTCTTCCTTCCGTCACCGACCTGTCTTCTTCTTCTTCCTCATCCTCTTCTTCTTTCATTTCCTTCTTCATCTTCTTCCTCTTCCTCTTTCTTCTTTCTTTCTTCTTCTTCTCTTCTTCTTTCTTCTTCTTCTTACTCTTCCTTCTTCTTTCTTCTTCTTCTTTCTTCTTCTTCTTTCTTTCTTTCTTCTTTTCTTCTTCTTCTTTTCTTCTTTTTTTCTTCTTCTTCTTCTTCTTCTTCTTCTTCTTCTTCTTCTTCTTCTTCTTCTTCTTCTTCTTCTTCTTCTTCTTCTTCTTCTTCTTCTTCTTCTTCTTCTTCTTCTTCTTCTTCTTCTTCTTCTTTCTTCTTCTTCTTCTTCTTCTTCTTCTTCTTCTTCTTCTTCTTCTTCTTCTTCTTCTTCTTCTTCTTCTTCTTCTTCTTCTTCTTCTTCTTCTTCTTCTTCTTCTTCTTCTTCTTCTTCTTCTTCTTCTTCTTCTTCTTCTTCTTCTTCTTCTTCTTCTTCTTCTTCTTCTTCTCAATAAAACATTAGTTAGACCTCATCTGGAATACGCAGTTCAGTTTTGGAGTTCATACCTCAAAAAAGACATAGAAAAAATTGAAAGAATTCAAAGATGGGCAAGTAAATTAATCCCTGAATTGAGAGTTATAAATCATATGAACAACGACTACGTGAATTAGATATCCATTTCTTAGATATAAGAAGATTGAGAGAAAATGCAATAGAAGTTTCAAAATACTCAAATGTAATTTGACAATATCGATTACAAACAATTCAGATGATAATTTTTAATGATGTAACACGAAGTAATGGGCATAAACTCTGTCATAAACGATTTCAAACAAATATAGCAAAGAATTTTTTAACGTACGATGTAATCGAGAAGTGGAATAGTCTTTCTTATGAAATAGTGAACAGCGCTAACATCGATTTATTCAAGAAAAAGTTAGATAAACACTTTAAGGATATTGGTCTGTGAACGTCAATTCAACTCGATTTTACTTTATTCAAACACAAGAATCTGTAGTATCCTGAATATGGTAAAAATCTCAAATAAAAAATTGAAATAATTTAGAAATGTTATAAGTACAGCGTAAAAAGAATTTCTTCTTCTTTTCTTTTCTTTCTTCTTTTGCTTGCAAAGTATCAGTTCTAGGATAGTGATATCGATCGCACTTAACCTGTAATAAATAGCTTGATGTTTACCGCATAGAATATCAAATAACTGTAATCAATAACTGTAGTAGTGGCTTTGATGTTTATCGCAAAGCATATCGTCTGAAGACTTGATATATTTGATCACACTGAAAGGCTGTAGTTGATGGCTTTGATGTTTTCCCGCATAGAACATATCTGTTCTAGGATGGTGACTAATCGATCACACTGAATAACTGTAGTAATATTTGATGTTCACCGCATAGAACAAATCTGTTCTAAGACGTGATCAAATCGATCACAACACAATAAATAAACAAAACACTTCGATAACACTGATGTTTGTTGCTTAGAAGCAGATCTGCTATAAGTGAGCAAACTCATATGTTACATAGAAATAGGTAAAATAATATGCTTATTTCAAAAATACATAACAGGTTTTTATAATAACTAGGCACATCAACAAATTAAATAAACAAAATTACTAAACAGACTAGCCTTGAGTGGACTGTAAAGTCTTTGCTAGTCGGTGTCTGTAGTTCTGTAGTTCTTCTTCTTCTTCTTCTTCATCTTCTTATTCTTCTTCTTCGTCTTCTTATTCCTCCTCCGCATCTTCCTCTTCACACTTACCTAGTCCAGTAAATCCTTCTCCCTCACTCTCACTCTCATATTCTATGAATATTGTATAGTTAAAGTTTATTAATATTTAAGACTCGACCGTTGGAACTTTATTCGGAATATCTTAGGCTCAGAAAATCTACCTGTTAGAAGAACAAGGAGTCGATCTCCATAGAGTCCTTTCTGTTAGAAACTGTAGTTTAATTACTTAGGAAGGTCTAGCATTTCAGATGACGTCAGTAATATTTGGTACTAAGTTGGCAAATGTAACGCTAAACCATCCTCTATTTTTTGTCTTAAGATTACAGTTGGCTTAAAAGCTATTTAAAACTCATATTTCCCCTTATTATGATCCTTTTCCTACTTTGAGAATTATTCAACGAGTTGCAGTCCCTTTATATATATATATATATATATATATATATATATATATATATATATATATATATATATATATATATATATATATATATATATATAGAGAAAGAGAGTGTGAGTATATCTATATCTATATATCTATATAAGTGCAGCAGCAGTTATTATGCTATATATATATATTTATATATAAACATATATATATTATTAGCATATATATATTATATATATATATATATATATATATATATATATATATATATATATATATATATATATATATATATATATATATATATATATATATATATATATATATATATATATATATATATAGATTTTATTTATTTATTTAATTATTTATACATATCACCATTTCCAGCATGGTTGCAAGGTGGTGTTGGTGGGTGATAAATACTAAAAAAAATATCACCACCATTCACGAAAAGAACAATATGGTAGAAGGGGGTTTTCAGCCCCTTGCCACCAGAGGAAGAAAATTTTGATAATTTACTTCATATGAATCGACCGCTTTGAGAAATGCAGCTTCACCTCCTGCAATTTAATATTTCAAATTTCTTCTTTATTATTTCCTTTTTCTATTTAATTTTCTAAAATTACCAAAAGACATGAAATTATATATATATATATATATATGTATAGAAATATATATATATATATATATATATATATATATATATATATATATATATATATATATATATATATATATATATATATATATATATATATATATATACATTGAAGCGGCGCACGAAAAACGCGAAAGGTTTCACGATAAATGCGAACCGTTTAACACCCAATTTATAACTGAACCGTGCTACACTG
>JABUQX010131408.1:0-10000 GCA_015478945.1 Trachelipus rathkii
GTAATTTCGGTATTTTGGCCAAAGATACCAATAGATGTCGGTATTCGGCTTTTTGCCGAACTATTCGGGCCGAATATTGAGCTTTATAAACATAATTACGTCAACATAAGGGAAAGTTATCTCAAATTTAAATTGAATTTTAGAAACTTATTTTCAAAAAAAAAAAATATAGCCAAATTTGTAGCCAATATGGCGAAAATCCTTGTCATATGTCAGATGCTTAAGGGTCTTTGACTTTTTCACTATTCCAAAAATAGACTTCATTTAGTAATACGGATAATGGAGGACCAAACATGGTAAAAGCTGGTATAGGGAGAGTGGCTTCTATCAATTTCATGTTTTATTCACAGGTTGCAACTATGCATTCACGATTAAATATTATGTCAGAAGTCTGTAAAGATATTTTATTTACTTGCAGAAGCATAATCCTCTCCTTTTCACCATTCAGCAACAGCAGGTGCAAAGCTTAAAACTTACAGATGCAGCTGTAATGTCAAACAGCATAATTATTCAAGAGTTCTACACGCTGAACAGAACTTATGATATGCCTAAAAGATTGTTTGAACAAAGAGTTCCCCTATCCATATCGCTGCTGAATGCAATTAGAAAATGTTGACTGATTTTCAGTGGCAAAAATTATTATTCCATTTACTTGAGCCCATTTTGACAAATCACTAAACAAGCATTTAAGCGGAAGTACAGTCGCCCCAAGTGATCCTTCATTTTAGCAATAATCTATTTTAAAAAAGGCTATTAAAAGCAAAAAGCTTCAGTGGAATATTAACACTCGTTGAAGAGCTTAAGAAATCAGTAGAAAAAGACTTTTTAAGTTTTTATGTGATAAAATCTTTGTGTGTAGCTACTTTCCTAGATCTGCGATTCAAGCTAATATTTCAACAACATGAATCACATGAATCAGTAAAAAATATGGTCGTTGAGCCATGGAAAGATGCATGAAATTTAGCTCCTGACTCTTTGCTGAATATGGATTTCAGTTGTGGGAAAGTGAAGCTGAAGGTTCCATTTCACTTCTTTAATGGATTGTTTAAAAAGAAATTGGAGGCATCAAAATCGTCATACAGAAAAGCAAGTGAAGAGGTGAAAAGAAAGAAAGCCGCATCTTCTGACGATGTGAATTATTGTAGCATAAAGTATAGGCTACCATACGGAATACTCAGAAATCAACAAATATTATAAGTTTGCCTACAGTGAAGACAATGATTTCACTTCAATTTTTTTTTTTTTTTACAGTTGTCACCACAATTCACGGGCATAGCCTAATTCAAGGAGGGGAAGTTACCCGGCTCAGAATCGAACAACTAACACAAATTACGCAGATGAGCGCAGACGCAGGCCTTGAAGTGGGGGAGATTAAATTCAAGCAGGAAACCACAGAAGATGGAAGAGAATTCCACAGAAAGAGGTGGCAGGAAAGAAGGAAGCACCACAGCAGCGAACTGTCTGGGTTACCAAATATCAAAACACAAAAACTCATGTCGAAGATACAAAACCTTGTGCACGAGGGCGACGTAAAAGGTGGTGGTACGCGGGTGATAAGTTCCCACGAGCACCTGCCACTACGGTACCTATAGGAAAGAGAAAAAGCACCAACATCGGCCGAAAGATAGAGGGTCAGTGACTTTAAAGTAATGGGCAATTTATAACCTGTTTGGCCTTTGACTCGACTATAAAAGCGGGTGAAACCAGAGCCCCCCCCACAGATCCACAGCCCCCCAGATATGAGAGCCAGTATCCATACAAGGCGGATGAGGCCCTTGTATGCGGAGCAACTGAAGAAGAGGAAAAAAGGTCCCTCGCAGTCTAAATCAGACTCCAGTTCTTTGAGGCCCCCTAGCAACCATTGTGAAATGTGAGGTTCCAAGACAGTTTTTTGTTTTATGTTAAGGCAAGGATGTTTATATTGTCAACAGGAGAGACGAGAGAACCGTCAAAGAGATAGGAAAGTTGGAAAGGTGTCTTTAGAGAGGGAGATTTGTAGAAGTTGAGTTTTAAAGATTGAATTTTACAAGGTTCAGACGACCCACCACGGAATTCTATCCAGATCAGACGAGAATATGAATCCGGAAAGATTAAACGAGAGGGCATTCTAGAGTAATATAGAGGGGCAGATTGAATGAGTTTGCAGAATGAAGGGTTGGAGTCATCGGCATATGAGTGAATAGAGTTAGATTGCAGGTGAGAAGATAATTAATGAAAAGTAGGAAATAAAGTAGGAGATAAGACAGAACCTAAGGAACACCACTATTAAACAGAAAAGGAAGAAGAAGTCCGCCCCATCAACACAGCCGATATTGAGAGATTTGAAAAGAAAAGTAGATAAGTAAGAGAGAAGAGGAAACCCAAAGGAGGGGACTTGGAGAGCAGTGACGCGTGCCATACCCGGTCAAATGCTTGGATATGTCAAGCGCCAAACGCAAGTCTCCGTGAGTTCTAAGGGCGGAAACCATAAATCAGTAAGATAGGAAAAGTATATCGCCAGTAGACCTCGCAGCGCCGAAGCCGTACTGGCGATCGAAAGAAGTGAATGAGATTCCAGAGATCTAAAGAAATGAGAGTTGAGAAGAGTGTAAAAGATCTTAGATAGAATACAGTTGAGTATACGGGCGATAGTTAGAAGGATCAGACGCTTCCTTTTTCTGGAATAGGTTGGGACCATGTGAGTCGTCCAACATCGAGGGAAGTGTTAGTATTGCGAAATAGGAATATAGTTGAACGAAGGGGCGGGGTAGCACGGAAGCCACACTCCTCAAAACTCGGGGAGGAGTGTGCCATCCGGGCCACCCGCTTCCTAACGTTCGTCAATTTCAGGAGCCATGCACACCGATCGAATTGTAATACAGCAAGGCATAGGACAGCTGAGAGAGAAACACTGGAAATAGTTTTATGAATTTGAAAAAAACTAGCAATTAAAATACCTTTCACTTCCACATCATTCAGTCGAAAAGGAAGAATATTTAGAAAGGAGGAAATTTATGAAAGCACAAAAAGAAGGTTATCCCTGAAAATGGAGAACTGCTAATGTTCTGTCATTTTAACCTAGAGCTTATTCAAATGAAGTTTAGTTTAATATCTTTAACTACGAAACTTTTCAATTTTCAATTTAATTTTTTTAATATGTGAATGGTTTGGTATAGGTAAGAAATATTTTATATTTCTTTATTTTTCTAAAATGGATAACCGAACTTTGAAATAACTATTCGGCCGAAGTGATTAATCGGCCGAATATTCGGTATTCAGCTTTTTCACTATTCGGCACATGCCCTCTATAGTATATATATACTATATAATATATATACTATATATTATATATAATATATATATATATATATATATATATATATATATATAATATATATATATATATATATATATATATATATATATATAATATATATTATATATATAATTATTTATATATATATATATATATATATATATATCTTATATAATCAAGTCCCTCAGTCCAACCTGATACACTCTTTCAACAAATACCAGCAATATATCTTTTCCTACAAGCACGTCAGTAAAACTAATTGCCCTGTAGTTTCTACAATTCCTAAACTTTAACCCGATGCAGCCACTGCTTGGAAAAGTCCAACAAAAAATTCAAGTCAAATGTCATCAAATTTGTGAAATTTTGAAATTTTTAAAAAATTTCCAAAAATTTCAGATCAAATTAATTTGAACCATAGAACACTTTTTTCACTCATACTCGATGGGATTAATAGGTGCACCAAATTTTTTGGTTCTAAACATCATATATACCGAGATACAGAGTGTTTTTTTTTTACATAAAAAAAATCGGTTTTTTTTTTTTTTAACATAATCTTGACTATTATATATATATAATTATATATATATATATATATATATATATATATATATATATATTATAATATATATATATATATATATATATATATATATATATATATATATATATATATATATATATATATATATATATATATATATATATATATACTGTAAAGCGGGGCTACTTTGGCAGGTGGGCCACATGTTTATGCCTGCCAAACATTCCCCAAATATCTTATAAAGAAGTTTATATATATAAATTACTTATCAAATACTAGGGAGTACTCACCAAAAATTTGAGGCCCTTCGCTCTTGTAGTGGCCGTGCAGGAGGGTCAAAAGGGGGGTGGCCAAAGTTACCCCAGCAATGGGGCAACTTTGGCCGCCCCATGCCAAAGTTATCCCATTGTATGCAAAAGTTGTATTGTAGTACTAATATTCCTTATATTGCCTTAGTTTTATTGTAGTAATAATATTTCTTAATTATATTTAAAATTTCAGGTTGTTTTGGGGTATTTTCTTAAAATTAATTGTACAGTATTTGCCTTTATAAAATCAAAAAATTTAAAATTCCTTTTTTGGAATAAAAACTTTACTACATTAGGCAGACACCTTTAGGCGGTCTGAAAACACATACTGCCCTCTTGGATTTATGTAATGGGGATTAATATTTACAATTTCGATGATGTCGGATGGGAAAATCACAGACTTGTCCTCTGCATTTAGTGCCTGACTCATTTTAATACAGATTTAAATTTTCAATTTTAATTTTTAATTTTTTATCTTATTTAAATTTTGTAAAAAAAAAAAAAACTGAATAAAAATAAAAAAAATAAAAAAAAAAAAAAAAAAAAAAAAAATTAAAGAAAAAAAAAATATAAATGAGATAATAAAAAAAACAACCGCTATCAATGAAGTCTTTAAAAGAACAACAATTGCATATTTAAATAAATCAATAATTATAACTTTGGTGTGAAGTAACATTATATAAAAAATCGATAATAATATTTACTATATACTATAATATAGTATACATTACACCTTTGTAGTAGATTTTTATCAATCTAAACCCATTTTTCTCTTCTCTTCTTTCTTTGTTCATTAGTCTGTAGATCTTTATCTCCTTCTTCTTTAGTTCGCTGGACCCCTTCTCATGCAGTCTCTTGTTCGGTGGAGCCTTCCCTCTCCATCTGGCTTCGGTTAGATTCTCTCTCCTATTCATCTCCTTCTCCTTCTTTCTTCTTCTCTCCTTCTTCTCTTTTTCTCCCCCCCTCTCCTTCTTTTCCTGGTCCCTTCTCCTTCTCCTTCCCTCCCCCTTCTTTTTTTCCTTCTTATTTTTCTTCCTTCTTCCCTTCCCCTTTCTACTCCTTCTCTCTCTTCCAATTCCTTTTCTTCTTCTCCCCTTTCCCCCTTCAATGTAATCCGATCAAAATCATCTTCTCATATCTCTTCTCTATCTCGCTCAGACTTCTCCAACTCTTCGATCTCTCTTCACTTCCCTCATCTTTCCTCTCTTCCAGCTCTCTTCCAATTCTTGCAATATGCATCCCATCCAACTCTCTAATAGAGCTTCCATGTTTCACCACCACAGCCTTGCCGTCCACTCCGCTGATTCCCGTTGTACCCCTCCATTCTTTCTCACTCTCCTCTTCTGAAGTCCTCTTCTCGTCCGTAGTCTTCCCTTTCGTTGTCTCCTTCTTTTCTGTAGTCTCCATCCTTTTTTCGTAGTCCTCTTCTGAAGTCCTCTTCTCATCCGTAGTCTCCTCCTTCTGCTCATAGTCTCCTTCCCTTTTTGTGTAGCTTTCTGCTCCTTAGTCCTTCTTAGTTTTTTTCTTTCTGAGTTCAGCTCATGCTTCTTATTTTTTTAATTAAGCTCTGCTACCATTGAGATTTGAAATAAAACAACCAGTCACGATGAAGTCTTATTAACAACAATTGCATATTTAAATAAATCAATAATTATAACTTTGGTGTGAAGTAACATTATATAAAAAATCGATATAATATTACTATATACTATATATATATACATTACACCTTTAGTAGATTTTATCATAAATATAAACAAATTATTATATTAAATAAATAAAACCCCTATATTATTTAATTTAAGAGCATTTAGAGCGACCTCACAACTGGCTAAAGTTGCCCCATAACCATAAAATGAGGGGGGGCCAAAGTTACCCCGCCCATTTCACATGTTAATAAAATTTAACATGTTGCAAATTTTTAAAATTTTAACATTGATTATTATTCATGAGCTCTTTCTGAACAAAAATTGCATTTATAAAAAAAATTCTGTGATTTAAACTTTGCGAGATAATTCATAAAAACCACAGGAAGGTGAAAAATCAGATTTTGGAAAAATGTTTGTAACTCTGTTAATTGTTAATATAACTTTATAAAAAGTGTACCAACAGTTTATATAGTTATTAAAGAACAAATGTGTCAGAGAGCATATTTTACGAAAAATAAATATTTAACAAACCGGTATATTGCTAAAAATTTGAGTTCAGGGGTGAAAAAATGGTCAAAGCTTTACGGTATAATAAATATAGAAACATTATATATAATTTATATATATATATATATATATATATATATATATATATATATATATATATATATATATATATATATATATATATATAGTATATATATATATAGCGTCACGGGCGGGGTGACTCGCAACCACCTTAGGCATAACTTGGTCTCCGACTCTCCCCCTAATGGCACTTCTTGGAATATTTCTTTTTTTTGAAAATCAGGCCTATATTTCGGTCATACGAAGGAGAGGGCTAGATAATAATGTGGATCAAGGCTTAATAGTTTTATTTAAAGTTTGAATAACGCTCGGTCACCCGACCTTGGAGGGGTGAAGCAGACCACCATTGAGGGGGTGACTCGGACCATCTGTTTTAAATTCCTCTTTTTACGTAAAATTTCAATTTAATATTTTAATTTTTACTTAATATAACTAATTATTTATCATTTAAAAATTCCATAGTAATAAAAAATGGGAAAATTGGCACTTTTCAAATCACCTTTCAAATCACCAAAAATTTTCTAATTTATTACGAATTTCTAAGTTAGAAAATGTTAAGTTTAGAAGATAAGTTTTTTAAGAAAATTCTTTAATAGCAAGCTTCTGGAATTATCCCAGAAGCTTACCACTAAAAATTTCTTAAAAACTTAATTCGGCTTAATTAGCTGCTCCAAATTGCCTGATAATTTTAGGTGGATTTGAAAAACTTCTGGGACAAAATGTAATAAAGCCTAAAAAAGCCAATTTTGAATAAAATAAAAATAAGAAAAAAATAAGGTGGTCCGATTCCCCCTCTCCGCTAAAAAATGTTGACACTTTTTTTGAATTCGTTTTTTTTTATTAAAATTTCATTTTTTTAAAAAAATTTTCACTTAATATAAATAACTTTTTATTAATATTTAAATTAATTATACGTAATAAAAATTCAATAATATACGTAAAATACGAAAACAATGGTGGTCCGAGTAACCCCTCCATCAATTTTTACGGCAGGTGAATGACCAAGTTAGGCCCGTGATTTTGCCACTAATACTGTTTGGGTCAAAAAATTTCCTTTGCCAGTTTAAAGCTAACATACTCAAGTGTATCCATGAAAAATTTAAATCCAGCCCATTTTCATTGTTAATACGAAGTTGAAAAAAAAAACTCATTTTTCAAAAGTGAAATTCTATTGAAGGACATTTTGTACCCTAATCTCTAACATTTTTTAAAAATATAAAAACTTTCTAGAATTAAAGATGATCTAACTAAAACTTGTAGTACGTAACGCATGGCTATTAAAATGAACGAAATTTTTTTACATCTATTTATTATTTTTTATTTTATTTAGAGTGGACGGAATCACCCCTCCTAAAGAGGCCGGGCCTGGTATCCGCCGAGCGCTATATATATATATATATACTATATATATTTATATATATTATATATATATAATATATATATATATAATATATATTTATATATATTATATTATATATATATATAAGGTATAATATATAATATATTATATTAAAGAAATAATTACTTATAATTAAGTTTTAGTAATTTTATTAATAGATAATATATAGTATATATAATTATATATTATATAGTATAGATATATTATATATATATATATATATAAGATGAACTTTGATATATTTATATATATATATATAATAATATATATAGGTTTACCATAGTGTTTAGTATATGATGTCAATTCATAATGTAAGATTATAAAGCTGTTGATAGTACCAGCATATAGAAATTTAAAAATTAAAGCAAAGATTGTAACAGAAATATTCAGTGTTAATTTTTAATTGCCCCGTAATTATATCGCATAGCTAATGTGCAAAGTAAATGATAATAATAAGAGAATTATTTATTTAGAGTGCATTATGTCCACTGCTTAGGTATTTAGTGAATAGATCTGAACAATGTTCAGCAAGAACAATGGTTAGGCTTAGGCCCTGTGAGACTGTAAGGGGAAGGAACCAATGGTCACAAACTGAAAAGATATGTGAAAGAGCTAATATACGGTAGGGTGAGATTGTGCAGATTAAGTGAAGAAATTTGGAAGAGCCACAGCCCAAGGAGCAAGAAGGAAATCCATTTATCCATCTTGGTGAATTGGGGAATGCAGGTGATAGCTATGCAGGAGCATTCAGGACGCAGTGGAACTCTTTATAGGTTCATGTAGGGAGACCAGGCCGCTGGGAATTTGACAGGTACGCGAATGCCCACAAGTAAGGACGTCTAAGTACCTAACCCGAGGACATGTTGGCAGACATGCTTGAGGAGGAGGGCCCGTCTGGTGGATTCTTGCTGCTTGACTAATCATGACAAAATAAAATTTGGTTGGGGGGCCCCGAAGCCCCCCCCCCCCAAAAATGGGTTTTTGGAAACAACCCCCCCCTTGTGCTCATTTTATAGGTAAGTCGGGGCAAGAGTTTATGTAGGCATGAAGTACTGCGTGATCGAACAAATTGGGAACCTTAGCTGATAGCTGAAGGTACCAGTGGAGTATGGAAACCTGACTAGAATTTTAAAGATTAGTGACCACAGGGAGGAGAATTGAAGATGCCCATAGAAACCCCTAGTAAGGTTGTGGAATGAATAACTACTGTGTGCACACTTAGTGTATGTGCTCAGAATTAATTAGGATGAAGGCTTTCTATACAAAAATTCAAGGTATTTCACAATTATGTATCTGTACATATGCCTGATAACAATCTCAGTACCAAGAGTATACTTTTAGTGTATTGTGCCAATATTACTAGATAAATTAGAATATGGTATATCTGGATAGTAACATATTATTATTCAGTGGGTAAAAAGAATGTCGATGCTTATACTTATAGATGTGAGACGGCCCTTTGTTTTGTGGTGTGCAGAACTTTATAAACGGGAGACTCAATAACCGCTCAGAAGAGCCTAAGTATCACAATCGCTAACACATGTTACTTTCATTGTCATATTAGATGTTGTGAAATATTTTGCAGAACATTCTAATTTAACATCCTCCTCTTGCCATATACAGCCTACTTTCGTAATGATCAATATGGCAAATTTATGGTTAATTAGATGGCAGAAACAAACCAGCACTTGACGACATAGGTTCTTAAATTATTTATATGATTCCCAGGGTATACCTCCAAGTCTATCAAGGCATTATATTGATGTGTAGTATCTTAATTGCCAGCCAGCCCCTTCCTAAGATATCCCACCAATAGTAGTTTTTCGCATAAAGGGATCATTTTTAATATTACAACAGTTAACTAGTTGATTTAGTGAGTTACATCAACTTATCTCCCGAATCTGACACTACTAACATAATCTTCAGGTGAACTTAACTCACAAGGTATAGCACATCCAACCCTCTCTCCCTCATCATTCCCATTGGATTCAGGAGAAGCCAAACCTTCGAATCTGCACACATGTGCAACACTCACACCTCTTCTCCCTGAAAGGGTGGACAGGGCTATTTATCCTCAAACCTGACTGAGATCTCCTACATTGTTTCTTCACCGAGAAGACTTTCATTCTCCATCAATCAATTTAATGGAAGGACATTAAGCCATCCTTGCGTTAAGTTTAATCACTGGGGAAAACCTTTAAATAAAGAGTACAAAGCAAT
>JABUQX010131408.1:17500-25476 GCA_015478945.1 Trachelipus rathkii
TCTGGCCCTTGCCAAAAACATCTCTACCAACTTTGTAAATCTGCCTTTCCTCCTTATTTGCTCTGACGGATCTGTTGCTAACTCTCCTTCTGATAAGGCCAATCTCTTCGGCCTCCTTTTTCATCTAATTCTACCCTGGACGATTCTGGCATCCCTCCTCCTACTCCTCCTCTCAGGTTTCCCATGTCTTTACCTGTAATTACACATGATCGTGTGCATGGGATCCTGAGTTCTATGAAGGTCAGAAGGCTAGTATTTAGATGGCATTCTCCCTTGTTTTGAGAATTATTGCTTCCGAGCTGACATACAGCTCCTCGTTCAACTCTACCTCTCTATGTCTTAATACTAATACTTTTCCTAATGCTGGAAGCGCGCATATATTCAATCCCGAAAAAGGTAGCCGCTCTGATCCTTCTAACTATCGCCCTATAGCTCTCACCTGTATTCTATCTAAAATCTTTGAAACTCTTCTTAACTCTCATTTCCTGGATCATCTGGAGTCTCATTCCCTTCTTTCAGATCATCAGTATGGCTTTCGTCGTTTGAGGTCAACTGGTGACATGCTTTCTATCCTAACTGATTTGTGGTCTTCTGCCCTCAGGGATCATGGGGAGTCTTGCGTGAGTGGCGCTGCCAGTATCCAAAAGGCCTTTGACCGGTTTGGCACGCGTCACTGCTCTCTAAGCTCCACTTCCTTTGGGTTTTCCTCCTTCTCTTTGTGCTTACCCTTGTCTAGTTTTCTCTCCGCATCGCTCCATATCAGCTCTTGTTGATGGAGCGTCCTCTCCTCCTTTCCTGTTAACTGCGGTGTTCCGCCAATGTTTTCTATTTCTATCTCCAACTTTATTCCTACTTTTTCATCAACGATCTCCTCAGCTGTACTTCCAACTCTGTTCACTCTTATGACAATGACTCCTAAACTCTCCATTCTTCAAATCATTTCAAATCTGCTCCCTCTTTGCATCTAGAGTTGCCTCTCGACTTCAGCTTTCCGATTCTTTTTGCCGATCTGGAAGGGATTTCCCGGTGGGGTCACGAAACGTTGGAAAATTTAACTCTTTAAAACTCAACTTCTCACATCTCCCTCTCAAAAATGCCTCCAAAACTTTTTTATCTCCAACGACGGCTCTAACGTCTCTCCTGCGAATAACATAAACATTCTTGGTGTATAAACAACAAATTATCTTGGAAACCTCATATTTCTATAGTTTGCTAATGTGGCCTCAAAGAAGCTGGAAGTTCTGTTCAGGTTGGGAATTTTTCCTCTACTTTGCTTCTCAGTTATATAAGGGTCTTATTCGCCTTGTATGGAGTATTGTTCTCACATTTGGGGGCTCCGGCTCCACCTTTCTATTGGATAGGGTTGAGTCTAAAGCTAAGAGACTAATAAACTGTCCCCTACTTTCAAACTCTCTTGACCCTCTATCTCTGAGACGTAACGTTGGCGCTCTATCCCTTTTCTATAGGTACTACAACGGCAGATGCTCAGGGGAGTTGACCTCTCGCATTCCTCCACCCTTACGCCGCCCTCGTTGCACAAGGGGTGCCTTGCTCTCGCACGAATTCTGCGTGATATTGCGAACCCCAGACTTGTTCGTTGTGGTGCCTCTTTCTTTCCAATACTTCTGCTCTGTGGAACTCCTTGCCTTCTTCTGTTTTCCAACTATATTTAATCTTCTCTCTTTAAAGCCCACGTCTGCACGCTCACCTGAGAACTTTGCGTTAGACTGGGGATTGGGTGGGTTTATTCAATGTCTTTATTTTCCGCCCCCTCCTTGAGAAGGGCCCAGCCCGTGAGTGTGGTGGTGATCTGTAAAAAAAAAAAAAAAAATGAATGAGGTAAATCTTTCGATTTAAGGCCATGAAAAACCATTATGGATGATTTGGAAAGAATGAAAGCTTTTCTGGCCAAACTGCGCTGTAGAAGAGGAGGTGGGAGGCAGACAACTACGCAAACTTTCCATTGTTTAGAAGGGTGCTTCCAGCAGGATGAAGGTAAACAACGACGCCCTGCCAGCTTCTCTGTATGCAGAATACTTCAGACATTTGGATACTCTGCAGAACTCTTTCAAAGGTTACTTTGGCTCAGATCACCTTAAAGTCGAAACATGGATTAGTAATCCTTTCCTAGCCGACATAGACTGTAGCAGTGATGAAGACCTTGTCAAAGATGACCTCAATGACCTGAGGCCAAATGAAATGTTGCGAAATGAATTCAATTCGAAGTCTTGGAAACTTCTGGAGTGCATTGGCACAAGCCTACCCTCGTTTGGTAAAGCGAGCTAAGAGTGTTCTGGTCACATTTTTTTTTGTGAATCAGGGTTTTCAGCACTTGTTTCTTTCAAAACTAAAAGTCGAAATAGATTGAATGTCAAAGATGACATGCGTGTCACCTTCTCAAAGGTCCCATATTCTTATTCAAGGCAAACATGAACAACCTTCTCATTGAAATAAAGTAGATAACGAGAATAGTAGTAGGTAGTAGTAGTAGTATTATGCACAAGAGTATTGCATAATTGGTCATTAATTTTTGCATACAAAATCTTTTATCGTTTACATTAAATTCAATAATCTTTTGTGCTTGTCACTTATGGATGAGACAATCAAATATCAATAAATAAAAATTACAATATACACATTGCATGCAAGTTGTATATATGTGAATATTTCTGGGAAGGGAGTCCATAGCTTTCATCCTTATTCTAAAAGGGTTCACGTGATTCAAAAGGTTAAGAACCACTGGGTTACATGATCTCTTCTAAAAGAAAGAGGGATGCGAGCCAATATTTTAAGAATACTACCTCTTAAATAAAAAAAAATTAAAAGCAGTAAAAATCAAACTACGTGAACGACTCAGAATGAGATTGGAGTACGTCAGTGAAGGAGCAACAAAGTTAATATATATATATATATATATATATATATATATATATATATATATATATATATATATATATATATATATATATATATATATATATATATATATATATATATTGTAAAATGTACTTACTATGTTAATTTAATAAACAGAAGAACACATCCATAATGTTTCATTTTTTTTACTTTTTTAAATGCAATGATTATCTTGCTCATCTAGACTCTCTTTCCTTTAAACTATAAAAATATTTTATATATCTCTTTAGATTTTAACCCTCTTGCTTTCAACTTCCCAAAATTACTTCCAGAAATTTAATTAATCTTATTTTTGAGTTTCGACATCGTATCTCTTGCAGCCTGTGAAAATACAGCTTTTTTGCTGTTTTTAATTAAATAAATATGAAATTTTGTTTTATTGTGTAATCCATTTGCTTTATTTATGTTTTATTTTATCTTTATTTAAGTCCCATACCAATTATTCTTTCCTAATTTACACAAAACCCCTCAGTTATTGCGTAAGATCATTCTTTTATATGTTGATTCCAAAAATTTTGATACTGTACAAATTAAGGCGTACAAATGAAAAATTTTAATAACACTTCTACTGCTTTAGAAATTGAGAGCCTTAATATTAAGCTGATTTTTGCTTCGGTTTTTCTAAGCTTTTACCAAATTTACCTTTAATATTTTCTTTTATCTATTATAAAATTAATCTACGAATATATAACTATTATCATGACTAAATATCAGTCCCAATATGTTGTGCATAATGTTAAACACTTTTCACATACCACAAAGATATGTTAAATTTAGATATCACAAATAAAATTATTCAACAGTTAAATGAATGAACCGGTATGTATACTTCAGAAAAAAAAATGGTGAATGAAGGTGAGACAACTATCATACTAGCATGAATACACCATTCTGTTGAGAAAATCAGAAGGTCCAACAGACTATTAAATCTGGATTTCAGAAAGAGTTAATATAGTTGTCTCCTTATTTATAACTGGAACATTCTGTGTATTCTACTTGATGTTGGTAGATAATTTGTCCGAAATCTTGAAAATATAACCATGGACTCCTCTCTATGAATAGACGGAAATTAGTTGAATATATTTTATGGCTGGTTTTGTGGCATTTATTATTATTATATGTGAAAGTACCAAATTAAGGTTTCATTTTGAAATTCAAACATACATGTAAACTAATACACTTTATATAATGAAATTTGCCAGAGGAATATGTAAATGACCTTTCCAGCAAAATTTAGTACCCTGCCATAGGTCGAAAGATATATAGCACATGATATTCATTATTTAGAATAGCAAAAGTAAAGCCGAAACTTGACACAATTTAAAATTTGTCGGATATTGACTGATTTGAGCTGAAAGTGGAATAAGTTCGTTAATTCAGCAAAAAATATGACGACCACCCTTTTGCTCAAGATAGAGATTTATAATTAATTAAAGGATGATAATGAAAAAATAAAACAAAATGTTAAAAAGTAAAAAATATTAGAGAAGAAGCCTTACTCTTACTGTTCACTAAAAAGACCAGCAATTTTTATTACTCTTCAATAAATATTTTTATAATCCGAAGTCTTAAATCGTGTATTATTAATTCTTGGGCAAAAAAAATAAATACAAACATTATAGAAATAAATCTCGTAAAAAAAAAATCAGTGCAGAATCAGGAAGGTCAGGAAGAACGTTATTAATAACATGATAGAGAGAGATAGATAGATAGATAGATAGATAGATAGATAGATAGATAGATAGATAGATAGATAGATAGATAGATAGAGAGAGAGAGAGAGAGAGAGAGAGAGAGAGAGAGAGAGAGAGAGAGAGAGAGAGAGAGAGAGAGAGAGACCTGTTCACAATTTCGTTAGCTTTCCCATTCCATTCGCACTCCACACTTCGTAGTTCTTATTTTGAGAGATAGAGAGAAAAAAGAAATAAAAGAAAAAGTTTTATTTCGATCTTATTATATAGAATCAAACCCTATATAAAAAATAACAGTTTGGGACTTTGTTCAATAAAATAATTAATACTTTGATGCCTTGAAATTCATTAAGAAAGAAAGTTCCGTCGCGCAATTTAAACCCTATCAAACATTTAAAAAACTTTAAGTGTATTGCATTAATACTTAAAAAAATTATTTTGGAATTTTCAATCCCTTATTGATGTTACTAAAGGGTGAATGTTTCCTTATTAAATCATATTTTCCAGAACAAAAAGATTTTCCAGTCGATTGCCATCAACAGGTAATGGGAAAGAGATTCTTTGTCAGAAAATTTAACCGAACTTTCCAATAATGTCTTCCCAAATATCTATCAACAATAAAGGCCAATAAACCGTAAATAGAAATTTGCCTCATCAGCCTTTAACAAAATATAAATTTTCGTTCATTCTCGTCATTTGCGTCCTCTTATATTTCGAATTTGAATTTTCGTTTAACATTATTTTGAGGGCTCAGATACTTTAAGATTCTCCTTTAACGAAAGATCAAAAAACAACTCTATTGCTTTTATTATTAAGGTTGAGTTTTGATTGTGGCAGATTTCCGTTAAATTTCTTAAAGCTGTTCATCTCGTCAAATTTTCCAGTCTTTATTTATTTTGGAATATCCATTATAGTATTTCACCAAATGTGTAAACAATCTCTCTCTCTCTCTCTCTCTCTCTCTCTCTCTCTCTCTCTCTCTCTCTCTCTCTCTCTCTCTCTCTCTCTCTCTCTCTCTCTCTCTCTCTCTCTCTCTCTCTCTCTCTCTCTCTCTCTCTCTCTCTCTCTCTTGCTATATATATATATATATATATATATATATATATATATATATATATATATATATATATATATATATATATATATATATATACTCTCTATATCTACCTCTTACATATATATATATAAAACCTATTCTCAACTATATTTTGGGATTTACCTTCAATGTGTGCACCGCACACACCAAAAAGTATTTTGGTACTCATTTTAATAAGTGTTTAGAATTTCCTAGAATAGTTAATGCTGAACTAGTAGTCACATATATTACATATTATCATGGCAAACACGCGTCAATAAACACACATTCATGCACGCACACCGACACACACATACTCACACACACACACATATACATTGTAATGAAATATATATATATATATATATATATATATGTATCTATATAGATGAAAATAACTCTATATATATATATATATATATATATATATATATATACTGCTTTTGTTTGGTGACGTATACTGATAACATGTCAGATCGTGAGAAGATTCTATGTTTGGGTGCTGAAAGAAACTTTCCAAGATTTGCTGCTTACTGTTCTCGATTGATTTAAATGAATATAAACTGTAAACACATTATATATATACCTATACATATATATAATATATATATAATAATATATATATAACTTATATATATAGAAATACATATATATTTTTGCTTTCCTGTTCTATACTCTCTCATATATATATATATATATATATATATATTTATATATATGCTCTATATCAGGCGCGGCTTTACGGGGAAGCACAGGAGGCCGGGCCTCCTCAAAAAAAAAAAAAAAACTAATGTAATAAAATTATTCAAATTACTATTTATTATATTAAAATAATATTTAAAATGTTATACAAGGACATAATTTACATTAAAATCATTTATTTCCTTCCGAAATATTATTTTTCATATGAATCATTGACTGGAGGCATTTCGATTTCCTCCAAGAAAGCATAATTATAATGCTTTAAAAACACTTTGGTTGTCATGGCAACGTAAAGAAACCTTCTTATTTTGTCTATTTTGAGGAGTTTTCCAACCTCCTCTCGAGCGTCTTAAAATAAATCCTCCCAAAATTGGCAACTCTACTCATAAGTAGAGTTGCCCTTTGCAATAAATATGTGAAACAAAAGAAAAAGAAAAGTATTTTTTAAAAAAAACAATTGATTAAAAAAACTGATTTAATATATATATATATATATATATATATATATATATATGCTATATATATATATATATATATATATATATATATATATATATATATATATATATATATATATATAACATATATATATATATATATATATATATATATATATATATATCGAAGAAGAGAGAGAGAGAGAGAGGAGAGACCCAGTTATACTAAAGTTTACTATATTGAGACCGGATTGCCAAGGTGTAAGAAGCGAAGGAAAAAGTCCCAGATTGGGGACTCATGCAGGGGCAGCGCTAAGTTCACACGTAAAGATTTTAAGTGTGATTAGAGGCTGTATTTTGGATCACCTTGTCAATCAGTCTAGGTTTAACTCTAAACTGCAAGGTAGATAGCCATCCTCCCTCATGATGAAACTGTATTGTCAATAACATTAAGAATGCATACGTGGTTTTGTGATATGCTGAATTATGGAAACTACGATGAATATAACTAGTTTGCAAGGTTTTTGGATCACGCACAATGCAGGATTAAAAGGAGATAGTATTTGACTCTTGAGACCAAGGTGTAATTGCCGTACGGACAGGTATGGTAGAACTATAAAATGGTTAAAGTTCCTCCAGTTTTAAATTATTGTAGGGTTGGTAACTCGTGAGTACGAAATTTATGAAATTTAATTATTGAAATGGAGATTGACAAGCTGTATGTTAAAATTATATTATAAAGTCTTTTTACTAATGGTGTTTACGAATGGAAATTGTCATGTATAAATATAAAATTACGAAAATCTTTATTTATTAATATACCTCAGCGTTGAACAGAAGACAATAAGAGAAAATAACTTTCACTGTTAAAATATATATATATATATATATATATATATATATATATATATATATATATATATATATATATATATATATATATATAATATATATATATATATATATATATATATATATTGGAAGTGCCTTCCCATGTTTTCGGTTCATATATATATATATATATATATATATATATATATATATATATATATATATATATATATATATATATATATATATATATATATATATATATATATATATATATATATACTACTATATATATGTTTTCTTTTCTTTCATAAAAAAATGTGT
>JABUQX010131409.1:0-20313 GCA_015478945.1 Trachelipus rathkii
TCAGTAATATGGTCCTTGCCTTCTCTTCACACCATAGGTACACCAAATGAAAAACAGTTCGGTTTTGCCCACTCCAGCGCCTTAAGGCTCTATGATACGCTATTTTTGCCAAGCACATATGTGGACAAAGGTTTTCTTGATCTCCACTTTATTCCAAACTATGCATTGTTAAAAGAACTTATAACCGGCGTTCTTATTGCTGCATTGTGGTCAACTAAAAAGTTACTTGCCACACACATAACAAAATCTATCCATCCTTCTTTTATATTCTATTCTTTTTTATAACTATAGAGTTTTGCTAATGTATCTGCCTGCAAACAAAATTCACAAAATATTAAAGAAACATTTAGAAATACATTTTTTTCAAACACTGTTCCTAGATGAGAACAGTCATGGATTAAATAAGAACACTTATTGGAGAATGAGCAAGCAACACACAACCACTCGCGCCCGCGTTCAGCTAGAGACTGAGCTCTCTAATGCCTTCTAGGGAGCTCGGTCTGTATATAAAAACATAGACCTGAATTGCAGCAAATATGACATAGCTTGATTTGGATATTAGAGACAATTTCATATTAAACCACCAATACCCCCAGAAACATTTGTCGCGACGCTGTTAATCTTTAAAAAAATACACTAGGCGTTTATGTACTACCAAGTACTAATTACCGCATACTGAAACCCAAGCCTCTATACTATATATTAATAACTAATTATATTATATATATTATATATATAAATAATATATATATATTATATATATATTATATAATAACTATAATATATATATATATATATATTATATTATATAAATAATTCATATAACTTAATATCTCTAACAATAACATTTCGTTAATAATTTCCATGCGTCTCAATGGGTTACGATGTTCTGTGCATATAAAACGATTAAACACTCTGTAACACGTTCAGAATCTTGAATCTCCTAATTCGATTTCTGTGGCTAAAAATCTTCTTCCCTACTACACTCATTATCTTGTGCTTTCTGCTACTGCTCCTCCCTAATGAAACAGATTTCACGTTTTTTTTTTTTACATCTTACTTACTTCTCATGAGACTGTACTTCTTCCCATCCAAACTGCTGAGATCCTATTTAGGGGATTCAACGACGCCATACGATGGTTGGGCACCTCTCACATGATGCAGGCGGGGAGTAGTTGCCAAAACATTCCGTTATTCTCAACGATCTGAACAATAATTAGGAACCTAACAATATTTCCAGATCGTTCTTAACCAATTTTGAATTCTTCACGCTGGACGCTGACTTATCGTCTTCACCACTACTCCTATTCTTATTCGTTTAAATACACTATTCTCCTCTATGCTAACTCACTGACCAACAATCTTGAGCCATTCTAATATATAACACTTTTCTTCTACCAGCAGCCGTCCACACTGCCCTAAGGTTAAATTTCTACGGCACTTTTTAATCGGTGGGCTAATTGAGAATTGCGTTCTTTTTTGGGAAAAATCTTACTCTTGGAAGAGATCCCTGCTTTGACTCCTGGGGCGATCCTCGGTCACACGCTGAAAGGTACTTATGGGCCGTAACAACCGTGTCGATAGAGGGTTCATTCCATCCTCAACTAAATCTTTTCCCCAAAACATGTTCGATGGAGCTTGTTCTCCCGCCATTAAGGAGAGAGACAAACTTCTCATTTAAACTTCTCATCTCCTTATTACTCTTTACTAATTATCTATTCGCTCGGAACACTCGTTCAGGGATTACTATGAACACGTGGCTAAGCGCCTTTCACTAAAAAGAAAGTTGCGACGACAATGCGTTCCTACAGAATTAAAAATTCTGGCCCTCGCCAAACAAACAATCCTTAAACAACTTCTTAAAAATCGCCCTTTCCTCCCCTTATACCGTCCTCTTGACGGTTCTTGTTCTAATCTCTTCTGCAAAGGAAAACTCTTCGGCCTTGTGCCTTTTCTTCATCTAATATCGACACTGCATACTGGCATCCTCCTCCTACTCCTTCTCTACTCTGGTTTCCATGGTCTTTTACCTGTGAATTACACATATCGTTGCATGGATCTGAGATTCATGATAACTCAGGCAAGCTAGTCCCGATACCCCCCGGTATTTGAGGGAGTAACCAGTCCCCATGTCAGGGCTCTAGCTGCGCCTGTTCCCTCTTCAACTCATAGCTCTATGTCTATAATACGTATAATATTTCTCATTGCTCGGAGCCTTACATGTCAACCATCACCGAAAAAAAAGGTAGCCGACTCTGATCCTTCAAACTATCGCCCAACTAGCCTACTCACTTATTCTATCTAAAAATTTGTGAACACTCTTATTCTAACTGCTCCTTTCCTGATCATGGCAGTTCTCTTCCTTCTTCCCTTTAACATCATATTTGAGCTCTTCGCGCGTTCTGAGGTCAACTGATGACTCTTCTTACTATCTAAACTATTTTATGTCCTTCTGGTCTCTTGACCATGGGGCATCTTGAGTTGCGCATTACATATCCAAAGCTTTTACCGGGTTTTTTTTGCAAACGCGTGCACTGCTCTCTAAGACCCTCCCTTCCTTTTGGGTCTCACTTCCTCTTTGCTTACTCTTGTCATGTTTTATCTCTGGTCGCTCTATCAGCACTCGTGATGGAGCGACCTCTTCCTCCTTTCCTGTAATTGTGAGCTGATATCCGCAACAGGTTGCCGTTCTAATCTCCATTTTAATTCATCTCTTTTCATCAACGAATCTCCTCAAGCTGTACTTCAACTCTAATCCACTCTTATGCCAGATGACCCTCAACCCTCCCACTCTTACTACTCACTACACATCTGCTTCCCTACTCTTTTGCTTAAAGTGCCTTCGTTCATCTTATCCGCATCTTCCTCTTGGAGCAACGATTGGATTGCGAATTTCCCGGTGGGTCACCGCAGCCCTCATGTAAATTCAACCAACTCTTTGAACAACCATTCCTAACATCTCCCTTCAAAGACACCTCCCAACTTCCCTATTTCCTTCGACGGCTCTAACGTCTTACCTGTGAATAACAATAACATTCTTCTTAACATAAACAATCAATTGTTACTTGGAAAACCTAAATATTCAACTGGTTAAGGGTGCTCAAAACCTGATTACGTTCAAGTGCGGGAAATTTTTTTCCTACTGCACATGCTCCAGTGATAATAAGGCCTTATTCGCCCTTTATGGAGTACTGATTCTCCATTTGGGCTCCGCTCACCCTTCATTTGATGGTGAGTCTAAGCTAAGAGCAACTAAAAACTTTCCCTACTTTTCAAACTCTCTTGCCCCATATCTCTGCGACCGTGAGTTTTGCGACTATCTCTTTCTATAGTCACACAGTAGTATGCTCATGGGTGGCCTCTGTATTCCACCCTGTGCATCCTCCCTCCGCAATACAAGTCGTCCAGCGATCCGCATAATTTGCGTAGTATGAGAACCCCAACTTGTTCATGGTGCCCTCTTTCTTCTTCCAGCTACTCTCTGTTTGATGGAACTCCTTTGCCTTTCTTCGCTTTGTCAACTGCTATTTTCTTTACCTCCTTTAAAAGCCTACGTCTGCGACCTGAGATTCATCAGCTGGGGATGTAGTGGGGTCTTCTTTTATTTTCTAGCCCCCTCTTGAAAGGCCGCCGTGATTGAACTGTAAAATATATTATATAATTATATCTATAATATATTATATATATTTTTAATATAATTATTATATTAATAATATTATAGATATATAATATAATATCTAATATATATATATATATATATATATAATATATATAAATATATTCAATATTAAAATATATATAATAGTAAATTATGAAATTTATTTTAAAAATATAGAATTTTAATAAATGATGCATCTCACACAGCACTGTATTACGTTAATACAAAAATTATTCACGTAATAAATGGTAATTCTTGGATATTTAATTTGAAATTGTTCTTTTGGACCCAAAAAGCATTCCAATTAAAATACTTACTCACCCCTTCTTGTTGACGATTTCATCTAATCTATGTAAACAGAAACAACCTTATTATAATAGAAACAATATATAAATATATATAATAAAATATATTTATACTATATTATATATAAAATTTATTATATTATATATAATAATTATAAATTATAGTTATATATATTTATGTATCTATATAATATAGAAATAAATATAATTAATATATTTTATTATTATATGTTAATTATTATAAATAAAAATTATATGATGCTTTATATATATATATATTTATTATTATAATATAAATATAAAATATTTTAATAATATAAATCATATATATTATATATTATAATAATACATATAATATATATATTTATATAATATATATATATATATATATATATGATACATATATATATGATATAATATATATTATTATTTATTTATATATATATATTATATATATATATTATATATATATAAATATATATATATATATATTATATATATATATATATATTATATAATATATTAGTAGTATGTGCATTTGACCCCGCCTTCATAAAGGAAATGAGCTATAGTCTGAAACTATGGCAATAAATATTTAGGTTTAAGCTCAGCAGTGTAATTCAAATCACTAGGAATAGCATATAAGGGTGTACCGCTAGAGCGTAGCCGCTACGCCACACGTTTAGCCCTTTTAGGCTTCTCCAATTCCGAGAATGGAACGTTAACCTAACGTCTCCACAATCGAGCCATGTTCGAGGCGGTAGATAGAAGAGAGAAGAGAGGAGAAGAAGAGAGAGAGAGAAGAGAGAGAAGAGAGAGAGGAGACGAGAGAGAGAGAACAGAAGAGAGACGAGGAGAGATGCGCCGCTCGACGCCTCGCATAACACATACACACAATTATTATTATTAATATTAACGAGAACAATCTCTAACACAATCTGAGTCGAAAAACGATTCCTGTAAGAATCGTTTTTTTTACCACTTACATCTGTATTGCGCCGCGGTTCTTCTTCGCATCCTGTCAGGCTCCGACTCCGACACCAGCTACCACGGACACCGAACTTATCGTATGGTTAAATTTGAGTGATGATAGATGGTGACTACCCTATTCGTATCGAAGTTACGTCCCCAAGGTCTCCCGAAGGGGACCCCACCCCCTCTTAAAATATCGAAATGTTCGTAGAAGATTGAAATTTGGTGAGAGGATTCAGAGTGTTATTTCTAGAAAGAGTTGATAAGAATACTGAGGGTTGGCTAGCTCCGGTACGGCTCCGGTTGCGTGCCGAATTAATATTTTGATGGTAATAATCCAATATTGCCGTCCTCTTTATACATGTATATCAGGTCTGTAGATTTCGAACATAATGATTTTCAGAACCATCATAGAGAATAAAATAACATAAATAAATAAATAAAAAATTTCTATCTTTAAGTTAATAACTTACAAATTTACGTTTTACATACCCTAAATCAGTAAATCAGGAAATCAAACTCCATCCAACCATTCTCCTGACCATCTGATCTATTGATCTATTGATCTACTGATTTAATGATCTATTGATTCAAGTCAAATTTTACCCTAAAATTGTAACGTTACTTACCAAATTAAACAGTAAACCAAATCACAATCCAACCACCCTCCGTCCATCTTATTTATTGATCTATTGATCAATGTTTCAAGTCAAATTTTTACTAAAATCGTAACGTTTTACATACCCTAAAATCATAAATCAGTAAATCAAACACCATCAGCCACCCTCCTGTCCAATTGTTGGCTGATTGATCTATTGATTAATTGATCAAGTGATTAAGTTTAATTTTTGCGATAAAACATAAAATCAAGTTCTTTATACAAGATCAAACAATATATGTTACTACAAGTTCACATAATAAGCTTACTTAACATCAGTCTGAACTCATGAATATACTCACAACGACAAACCAAATTACCTTACACGGATTAAACGGTTACATTAACAAAGTTCCACACTTAACAACAGTTAAATAACTAAAAACATCCAAAAACTTAATTATTACACTTTGTCAACATGTCTCTACACATAAACAATTTTAATTACATTAACACTTTAATATTAACAACATTTACCAAAACCGTGTTAATTTACATACAGATCAATGATATTACTCTAACGTAACAATTTCACATTAAATAAGCTAACATAGCATCACTGACCAAGAAAAGTTTTTGAAATATGATATTTTTAACATACCTTACGTATAAATAAACTCTAACATTAACAAAGGTCAATACTTAACGTCGGTCCCTAAACAAGACTCACAAAAACATTAACCATTCATATTTATCATACATATCCCACATATAAATTACAGAAAATAGCATACCCTTACACCTAACTTAGCATAATACTAATGCTTAAGACAAACAAGTAAAGTTCTACTCTCTGAAACTAACTAGAACATACATAACATATTACACCAACCAACCAACCGACAAAAAACAGCTATCATTAAACACTTTAGCAATAAGCAAAACATATCGGATAAACAAGTATTTATTTTCATAAAAATATTTTCATTTAAGCGTTATATAAATACATTAAAACATATAAATAACTAAAAACATAGTATTTTAAATATATCAATTTCACTAATCAGAAACATAGCATTCAACATAACCTGGTACGTTCATATATCTCTCTAAGATTCAACCCTTGAAGAATGTAGTATAATCCTCCGCACACTAAACCATTTTGCAGGCATATTTTGATCCAGCAGCACTCATTCTCTCATACAGAGGAATTAGAATCATCCAAGCTGATAGTTACTAACGCATTTCTTTATACTGCATTATACGAAACCACATGTTTCGGTGGAAATATCATAGATTACACCGTGATGCTATATGTATTTAAGTCCTCAAGTATGCAACATCGTTAAGGTGCATTTCAAATGATTTTTAATTAAGCAATGCTGTATATTTCAGGTGTTCAACCGTAACCCTATACATGTACGAGTAGAAGTCACACAATCGATGGTTTCCATAGTACTTACATCGACGCTTCTAATATGTCACACGACAGAACACAACGTTATTATTAGAACCACCTAACACTCTCTCCCAGTAGACTATTTCAACTAAGCGTCATCTTTCGGATAACAAAACATATCCTACTACCCATGCTGCTGCGAGTTATAATCTCTGATGAATCATCAAACACAAACGAAAAGTATAGTATTTGACCCTCTGCGGAATCAAGCACAGTCCCCCCTCGCGACCACCATTCGGATTTACGAATAAATATAAAGACACCATCGTTGGAAAAACGACTCCTCTGAAATATCATCATCCAACAAGCGTAGAGAGCGGAGATGTCGTATCAACAGCCGAAAACATCTCCTATGAAGAAAATAGATGATATTTTACATCCTTAAAGAATGAATTCTTTCTTTCAACCAAATCAGAAAGTAAAACAATAATACGGACCGCACGAATACGAACCATAATCAGTTCATAGATATATTTTCTAGACAACAACAACAAACACAACACCAACAACAACACAAACAAACACAACAACAACACATAACACATAACATAGTACAAATAGCTCTTATATTACTAACAGTACATATTGCTACGCGTAAATGTTTTACATTAATAAAGACTACATAGCAATTACAGAACTAGAATCTAATGTACAATGACCAACACCAACACCCCATACGCCCTGAATAAACCAACAAAAACTTAACAAAGTTTCCATTGAACTTAACAACACTAAAAGTACCTAGCATAGGATGCAAAAATGTAACTTATTCACCACTTTCTCAACATATCTCTAAAAAATCAATGTTAATTACAATTAAAACTATTGATTTTCTTCGCATTTCAAGTATCATCTCGGATAACATAGCACAAAAATGAGTTCATTATAATGACAGCGCGATATAGCTACATAACAAGAATTCCACATTATTAAAGCAACATACATCTATGAACTAAGAAAAAATATGTAACAACGACAAATCTAACCACAACCTTTAAACACGAATAAACTGTTAACAAGTTAACAAAATTCCACACGAACACCTGTCAAGGTAACAACATCCCATACATACATACCTAACCATACTTTTTCTAGCCTATCTATAATATATTCAGTTAATCTTACGGTAACATAGTAATATTTAACAAGAATTATCATAACCTGTCTAAATATCATACAGACAACGAATAACTGTAATACAAATTATCCACATCTACACAAAAGTTTCTTTATATACCAATCATGAACATTGCTAACGTAACAACGTTTCTAATTACATAACTAACATAACATATACCTGAACTAAGCAGTGATAATGCTATCAAAGTTCTCAATCTAACAAAAAAAAAAATCCTAAAATTATCCAGCAAAACTTATCTTAGCCTTACTTTTTTTTGTCCTATCATTCGCAGCTAACATAGTAATATCGAACAAAGAGATTAATGAATAAATGCTAACGTGACAAAGTTTCAACTTGTCAATATCTGCTAACATTGCAATGTCTAACAATACTTTACATAACCTGGCCTATCTAACATACTAAACTATGAATAAATGTTATCATTAACTAAGTTCGCTACATATCAATGGTATCTTAGCTTAACCCTACTTTTTATGTAATATCTATAACATGTTAATGTTAAATTAACATTAACATAGTAATAACTATTAAAACCACAAAATTTATCATTATCTAATCTATCCAACATACTTAGCTACTAATAAACGCTAACATAATAAAGTTTTAACTTACAAAATATCTGCTAACATAGTAATTTATAATACTTTACATAACCTAACCTATCTAACCTACTAAGCTAAGTCATGTAACGTTAACAAAGTTTCCTACCTACCAATAGTAATTAACCTAGCATTACTCATCAAAGTTTAATCTAACCCTACATTTTCCATCATATCAGTAGTTGCTAGCAGTAATATCTAACAAAATCTAACAAGATATCAAAGAGCCTGAATAACATGCGGTGCTATGAATAACAGCTAACATATAAAAATTTTTAGCTTGTTAAAAATGCTAACATAACAATTTTGATCCAATCTAAAAACATAACGTATTATAACTACCCTAACGTAGCTTAAGCGTGAATAAATGGTAACATTGAGAAGATTGCGTCATTATCAATTCAGATAACGTAACAATACCTGACCTAGCCTAACAACCTAGCTAACAACAACTATGAATAAATGTCAACTTTTCTCAAGTGTCCAACATATCAATACTGTTAACTTAAAATACATCCCCTAACCTACCAAAGTAACAATATGTGTACCCTAAATCATCGTAATCTATCAAAACGAAGCTTTATTCAGCATATTTAACATACTAAACTAAGAATAAATGCTAACATTAGCAAAGTGTCGTACTTACCTATCAAAGGCACTAACATTTTGATCTATGAAAAAATACTATTATTAAAGTTCTCAACCTAACAAAGATAAATAATATTACCCAACAAAACTTAACCGAGATCTACTTTTTCTATCATACCATTAACAGGTAACATAATAATATCTGACAAAACTATACACTTACTAACAAAACTAGTATAACCTAGCATATCTAACCTACTAATCAACGAATAAATGCTAACATGAGCAAAGTTCCGACCTATCATTGACACTTTAATAAATTTTTATACCATTTTCTAAACCTCCTAGATTTACCAGACAAAACCTATACACATATCATTATGAAAACATAGCAAACAAGCATATGTACGCATAGCCAAATCCTAGTGAATCATACACATGACTTTATTTCTACAATGTCATGCATTGTATTTCGTTCTTCGTTCAAACATTAGCCTAATTTAGTTTTCCATTAAGTTGAAACATTTATATTTATAATATATTTCCTTTCCAAACTGTAACTAATAATTTTTTATATTTTTCTTTTGAATATTTACAAAAAGAAAAAAATTCGAAGTTTAAATTTTTAATAAAATTTTGTTTCATTATTAAATTAGTGAAAAGTTTTTTTTAAAAAAATTAAATTTAAAATTATTAAAAATTTGTGTTTTATTGACCGTAAAGCAGTAAAGCAGTAACACAAACCACCCATCCCACCCATCCCACCTCCTCGTGGGGCGGTTGGTTTACTGCTTCATGTTATATATATATATATATATATATATATATATATATAGCAGCAGCATATGAAAATCGTTGGTTATGCATATATATATATAAGCGCAGCAAACAGTAGCAGTATTTATTACATAACAAACTCACATGTTGTTTAAACATAACATAAATATAAGTTCTTGTAGAAAATATCCTAATAAAGTGAAAAAAATTATTAAAAATTTGTTTCGGTATTAAAAATTTACTCAAATTTATATTTTACTGCATCAAAAACACGATATTATGTGTATATCTAAACAACTCACTTCTTAGCCTACATGTCTTTTGACTCTTAATCTGTGATTTTTCATATATGCATTTTTCATTTATGATAAATAACAAATTATCGAAACCTTTCACCCTTTCCCAAAAAATTTTTTTTTTAATGAAAGTTGGGAATCATTTTTCAACTCATCGAAATAGTATAAAATATTCAGGACTTTATATATATATATATATATACATATATATATATATAAGAGTGTATATATAGTAGTTATATATATATATATACAGTTATATATATATATATATATATATATATATATATATATATATATATATATATATATATATTTATATATATATATATATATATATATATATATATATATATAAAGTTTTTATTTTTATTCTTTTATATAGTTGGGGAGACGCATCTTTTTTATTTAGATATTTTTTTTGGGTGGGCATTTTCAAAAAAAAAATTATCTAAATTTCTAAAAAAAAAGATTTTTAAAAAATGTGATCCATATCCAGAGGTAAAACTGGTGCATATACAAAAAATTATCTAAAAGAAAATGTGTATCCACCCCAACTGCATAAGTTCTAAAAATTTGATTTTAATCGGATGACCGGAAATAATAATATCGTAATTTTTAATTTTTCAAAGCTATATTAAGTTGTGTACGAAATTCAATCATTGCTGGGATTTAGTATCATTTATGAAAGCGCCTGGCAATAATTCTTTAAGCAATAGACCAATCTTTGGACAGATAAAGTTTCAAATCATTTCAACAAAAATTGAAGGAGGCGATCTCCAAAATATCAAAAAACACGTTTTTTTTTCAAATGAAAATACAAAGCAAATCAATAAAGACAAGAAAACATCTGAAAAAACTGCAGTTTGCTTTTCATTTGGAGTAAATTGGCTGAAAATTGAGAAAATTATTACCATTCAAGATTTGAGGCTAAAACTGAAAATCCAATAGCCAAAATCAAAGCCTGTCTTAGAAACTCTAAATCTATATAAATTTATAATTATTAAATAATATCCGCAAGTATAATTCTAATTTACTAAATTCTGTCAGATTGTGTGTGCAAAAGGTAGAGTACTTTTATGAGTAAAACACATTTCAGTTACAAATAGTGCGGTTCATTGTATTAAAAGATTTTGTTCAAAAATGAAAATGTTTTAATAAGACAAATTTGATTAGGTCTCCTGTTATCTAGGTCTACATCGGATATAACTTCTCCTTTTTTATTGTTATTTTCATGGGTTGTAAAATATGTCTTAATTTGTCCAATGAACACATTCAATTTGCACATTAAATATTAAATTAATATTAAATACTTAACTCTTACTAATTGAAATTTGTGTAATTTTTTAAAACCGATTTATCGATATATTTTAACGGGTAGTATCGAGGGAATTTGATATTTTTAAAATTTATCAATTATCCATATATCGACATTTCTGTTTTATATCGGCATCCTCATTTTTAGGGCACTTACAGTATTTTCTCGATTGCTTTGGGGAAAATTGTGTTTATGTGTTATGAAAATGCCATGTGCATGTGTCATATTTAACACCAAGTATTGTTTGGATTATATTGAGTGAAAGTCTGCTGCCCCAAAAGCGTTATAATGGGGTTGGTGTTATGTTCTTGTCTGTTTTCGGTTTTTTATGGAATTTAGTCATGCTACTCGTATTTTGTGTAAACTAGTGTTCAAATTGAAAGGTGCTAGATTAAATGTTGCTGTGTATAATATATAATGAAATAATTAATTTTAATAATATATAATAATTCTAATATTTAAATAGATAATAATTTATATGATTAATAATAATAATTAATTAATAATAATATATATCGATAGTCACAATAATGAGCATTTTAATCTAGTAATCTAGGTATTAGAAAAGTTTGAAATTAACGACTAAAAGAATTCAACATAAGATATTACTATCTTCCATATTAATTAGCTCTTTACCAGTGTTCAAATTGAATTTCATCCTCTCAGTTTTATACCGTTTTTTTTATAAACTCCAGATTGTGGGTTTTTTTTAAAATGTTTTTTCTCAAGTGTGTAGGTGTTTATCGAAAATAATACCTATTGGGGTACAACCAGTGTTGTCGCTCATTCGTGCAATCCCTTGGTCGTATAAATAAGAAAACTTCCTCACACACAACTACAAATTTTAATCATTTAGTATGACTAACAAAAAGAAATATGATGATTAAATTCCTTAAAGCAATGAAATATATTATATAGTGAATAAATTAAATGGTTAGATAATGAAAACCTTATTGATTTAAGAAATAATAATAAATTTAAATAATAATTATGTATTATAATGATAATTGAATATAAAAATAATTTTTGTCAATAGTTTCTAATATAATTTTTGTAGTAATTTGCATAATGAAATCTTCACGAATTAATAATAATAATAAATATAATTAAATAATAATAATAATAATAATGAATAATCAATAATAATAATAATAATAATAATTTCGATAATAATAATAGATAATAATAATAATAATATAATAATAATAATAAATAATAAATATTTTCTATAATATAAGTATAATATATTTTTAATATCAGGAACATTTATGAACATCATGTACTATATAATGGTTGTTCATGCTTAATAATAATAATTATATAATAATAAAGTAATAATAATATAATAGATTAATAATTATATATATATAATAAATAATAACTAATTAATTGGTAAGCAAGAAACTATCAATACAACCTTTACTTAATTAGACTATTTATTTTAGTACTGACGTACGTACTTCTAATTCTAGTATTTGAATAGGTTGGATAATTTTTCTGTTATTTTATAGTTTATTATTTTTGCTTACGTTGTTAAGTAGTTGTTGAAAGGCCTATAAAACGCCACACACGCCGCTCTGGCGTGATCTAAGAGATTCAATTTTCAGTGCTTCTGCGCCTGTGAGAATAAAGTAGGTATCTGCGCCCTTTTCTTTTTTTGATTGCGAGCCTCGGGCGCAATAAGGAGCGGAGCGGTGCGCGAGGTGGTAAACGAGCCTTTCTCTTACGCCTTAATGGGATATCATGTCCGCGAAGATGATAATAATGGAGAGAGCGCGAGTATTTATTTAGCAGCTTATTTTCCATCTTCCGATATCAGTCCATTTTCTCTTTATTCTCGAGATACTATCCGCTTTATTTTTTTTTCGAAGGCACAAATTCTAATTTTCAAATTTATTATTCTTCTATTCCTGTGTACTAATTCTGTTTTATGGTTGCCTTAATTCTTCTTTTTATTAATATTTCTGCTCCTCCATGTCGTTAGTTTTTATATTCTTTTTACACTTATTGTTGTATTTCTGTATCTCTATTAATCACATACAGTAGTCAAATCTCGATTATTTACTTCAATTTCTGTGTTTTAGTCCATTTTATCGACTAAAATTTAATTTCCCTTTGTATCACTGCTCTAACTCTGCAACAGTTAATTCGTGTGAAATAGAATGCCTTTCTTTTTTTCCTTTAACCATAGTCCCGTCATGTCTTTACCACAATTTTTTCTCGCCTATTTTTTCAAGATGATTGCCATTATTGTATCCTTTCACTTACTTCGCATCACATGTGGCGCGATTATCGGTATTCCTTTTTTTGAATCGGCAATGTTTTTGTAAGTATCTCGTCAGGCTGGATTATCGGCTTTATTGTTTTATTTCTGCCTTACGAAGTAAGTACTGTCTTTGAATCATTTCAACAACTATATCAATCGGTATTTCATTCCAATTCTCCGTTATGAGATAATTTTTCTTTTCGATCATGTTAGCTTCAAGCTATATTGCTCATCCCGGCAACTATAGTGGTAGTGACTTATTTCGATACTACTTCTTGCATATCTGAATAACAATTTTTCCTTTTTGTACTATTATTCTCCTCTTTCTTTTGATAATGATTATAATTTTTATGTACCTTTTTTCCTCTTAACTCATAAATACTACCTTTCTTCTTTTTTATTATTTTTCAATTCCTTTTCTGTTATTACTACTACTTCCTACATGATCTAGGACTTTCGCTACTTATACTTGTTTTTTTTTTTTTTTTTTTTTCATAACCATTTTCTCTTTAGTGATTTTACTACTTTCCGCCGCAACTGCTCACAAGTTTGATCTCATTAATCAATACTAGTTCATCTAATATATATTATCTTGTTCCCCTTTTTCTATCTTTACCATATTAATTATATAAAAATCTGTTCTAATCCTTTATGTGTAATTTCTTTTGTGTCCGTGATTCCGTGCATGTATACCTATTATGAACACTTGACCAGAGAACATTTTCCTTGAATTTCATCACACCTGTTAATTAATTCCTATAAATCTTCTTATTCGATTCTCACTTGGTAAATATGCTGCCTTTTAAGTTCTACTAGTTTTGTTTTTCCTCCCTTTTTATTTTTTTTTCCATTCCTTCAACGTTTCATCACATATATGTTTTCCCCCATCACTCTAGTTATGATCATTCCGTTCTTCCGTATTAATTATTGTTCATTCCCCTGAAATGTTCCATTGCACTGGCCTTTATTTTTATTTCATGATTACGTGCCATTTAAAGGTTATATTTTCTCATTGCATACTTTTCCATGTATATGGTACCTAAAATTCCATTCTTTTATCGTCATTTGCAGTTTATTTTCTTCATCAACTTTCTCATTTCATTTCCTTCTTTTTATAGTGTTTTTGAAATAACAAACTAATTTCTAATTGTTAATTTTAGGTTCTTTGGTCTTTCCCATTTCCATTTTTAAACTGTACCAAATTGCATTAATCAATTGTGGATGATCGTAACGTATACACCAAAATATACGTACTTCTCATTTGTGAATCTAGTTTTGTCTTATTATTATTATTTTTTAGCTAATCTATACAAATTCTGGTCCACTGATTTCGAAATCGGTCATTGAACATTGGATACAGAGCAGTCCGAATGTTGAGGCGGATTTTTAAACTTCTGCAGATGTTCAGTATACTCGTATGTTAATATCTTCTGCTTTATTTATTTCTGTATATTAAACATATTCAGTTTCAGAGTTTTCCCTTGTTGTCTTATATTATGCTATTAAATAGTTTATAGTTTTTTTTCTTGCGGCCTTTTCATTCGTTGTTTTGGTAATATTTTTATTTCGCTATGCTTGATTACTCTTTCTCTCTACGGGGGCATAGTACATCGGGCTAGAGCTCAACTGCGCGCCAAGTCTTGGTTGTAGCTAAGTAAGAGATTTTATGCGCGGCCCTGTATCAAACTAGAGGGCGTGACATTCTGTACTGTTTTTGATTATACTATCCTGGAGGTTTAATTCAGGTTGATTTCATTCGTTGATTTCTATATTCAGATTCTTGTATGTAAGTTCTATTCCTCCGGTTTCAAATAAGGTCTCTCTCATGTTCTTCTGTTTTTCTCTCCTCTGTATTATCTTGGTTTTGTATTATTTTGTATGTAGTTTTTCCATTTTTTAGTAATACTTTCTTCCAACAAGTTCTCTCTTGTATGACGTGTTCCTTTAGTATTTCTTTGTCCGCATGTCCTATCATTTCTTTTTTTATGTCCAGATTCATTTTTTCTCTAGAGAGAGGTTTTATCTTCTCTATAAATATTCGTCATCTAAAATTAAGTTTCTATATTTTTCTCTTCTCTTGATAATGAATTAAATTATACTGCCTTATCATTATCTAATCTAGTATCTATGTATTTATTTCCTGATCTATTTTGCTCAAACATTTTGTACTCATTTAAATTCCAATCAAGTTACTTCTTGTTTGTTCTTAGAATTAATTTTCAATTTTCTATTTCCTTAATGTCCTTATTTCTCTTAATTCCTTGCATAGTATATTTTTCCGGTCAATTCCATTTATATAACGCATGTCTTTAATTTCATTAAAATTATTCATCTTTAATTCCTATGTTTTTTTTTGCAAATTTTTGTGTATCCCATCATAAATACAATCTACAATCTCTCTCATTTACTTCACTTTTGTTATTAAATCTTTGAAGTAAGTCCATTTGAATTGGATGCCTCCCCGGAAGGGCTTGGCTCTTGAGTTGGTTCTTGCTATATAGGGGCGTTACCTTTTTTGTTGTTTGTGGGTTGTTTTTTTTTTTTTTTTGCTTCTTTCTTTTCTTTTGACACGTTTCGATTGTGTTTGAGTATTATACTGGTCATATGGTCCGTTTCCTTGCGAAAAATATAGGTATTGAAATTTTTTCTCTCATTTTTATATGGTATATTATTGGTTTTCAAATTTTTTGTATTTTTTTATAGGTTAAACTTTATGTTATCCACTTCGATTTCCAGTATCTTCTTCGGATTCAGCATTAGTAGTATTGGTTTTGTCGTAGAGGTTCTGTTACTAAATGCGTAATTTTGGTCTTAGGGTCTTTTTAATTGTTTCGAGTGTGAGTTGTCTTATTTTTGTTTTGAGTTTTTTGTTTATTTTTGTTTATTTTAAAATGGCCCGTGCTAGCTTGTAAGGCGATTGAATTGTTTGAATGAACTTGAGTGAGAATTAACTTTATTTTTTATTGTGTACTTCCCTGTTCATATCTTCATATGCTATATTTCTTTTTCTTTCTTTATATATATTTATGAGTCTCTGTTTTACATAGTGCTGTGTTTTTTGATTATCTCCTAATTCCGACCGTGACAGGATAATAATGAAATATAATAATAATAATTGAATATATGTATTTTTTTTTTAGATGAATAATGAATAATGAATTTAATAATAATAATTATAATAATATTAATAATTAATATATAATGAATAATAATAATTAATAATTAAGTAATATAAGATATTGATTATAAACTATAGTCTATATGAACTTTATATATGTTGTTAATCATATAATTTTCCAGAAAAATAATGCTTTATTCTATTCTTCGTCTTTTTCTCTGTTCCAATAAGAGTTTAATGGAACAGAGGGGTTTCAAATCGTAATGACAGTTTAGCAAAATATTTATTGAGGTGTACTTAATTATTATTACATAGATATTTATTATGAAAAATATCTCGAGAGGGGGGGGGAACTATATTTGTTTCACACCAGACTGGATATAAGGTCAAATGGAGCAGTCTACTTATTTATTATCTATAAAATAATCCTGATAATAATTAGATACTAAATTTTATTTTGTACTCGGATAACTTTTCAATAGAAAGTTTAGAAAATGTCTCACTAATCATGACAATTGTTATTCTAGTTCAAAAATAATGTTTAATACATTGAAATATATATATTTTTATATTTATTATATATATATATATATTTATATAATATATATATAATATACATATATATATATATAGTATATATTATAAATATATATATATATATATATATAGTATATAATAATAGAATATTATATATATAGTATATATATATATAGTATATATATTATATATATATCGTGTATATCAAAAGTTTCCATTTCATAGAAAGTTATACAAAAATTTCTTTCAATTATGATTTCTAATTGAAAGTGTAGAGAAAGAAAAGTAGTTTTGACTTTTGTTTGACTTTGTATCAACCTAGAAACCTTTTTACGAAACTAATTCTAACCGAATTTTTATATTTTTAAAAATCTGCTCCTCATTCTATATTTTCAATAATTACTTTTTTTTATTATTTATGAATTTTTCTTTTTTTTTATATAATTTTTAATGGCAATGATTTACTTTATTTATTTTAGGAAATTTTCAATAACTGTTTTTAATATATTTTCCGAATGGATTTTTAATCTACAAACCGTTTGTAACTAATTACTTTCAAATTTTTTGTATATAATTTTTTATTAAGCTTTCAAGTTTTCATCACTGAAAATTTTTAACAAATGTTTTGTTGTTTATTGTTTTCAACTTAATTTTCGAGTTTTAAATTTTTCCCCTTCCAAAATTATAATCAGTAGGGTTATACAATTTTTCTAAAACCGATGAATATCAACACATCGATATATCGATATTAAATTTATTTTCCCATAAAGAACTTTTATTTACCATAAAAGAAAATGCATACTTACTTTTCTTTGTTGTGGCGAAGATTAGGTTTAAGTGAAAACAAAAAAAAAGAAAAAAATAGTAAAATTATACGGTTGAGTTTGGAAAAGTGACTAATGGAAAATATTAATTAGAATTGGATACACCGAAAAGAAAGAGAGAGTTTAGAATTGATCAGAAACGTGGTCCGAAAATAATATGAAGCTTTGATACACGCTTCATGTTATGATAAAAAAAAAACTGGACACAAAATATATGGAGAAATACTGAATTATTTATTACCAAAAAGAAAGGTTCGGACTATGAACTCGTGAAAAGGCGCGGTAATGTTTAAACAACTTTGTAGTGGAAACAATATAACTAAACAAACGTTGGTTATTCAGATACAATTCAAGTCCTTTTTAAGGAAACCTAAAATAAGGACGAAGGAATGTTGATGAAGAGCTTGTGGGTTCACGAAGGATATCGACTTCTTTTCTTACAATAAGAGTGGAAATTTACAAGTTCCTAGAGATAAACTTTTCATCAGTGATTCTGAACCATCATAATTTTAAAAAAGAAACAGAAAAATGCATTCATAAATACATAGTTATATGAAATGGAAAAAAGCTTGTGATACATCTTTTTTTTTTGCTGTTAAAAAAAGGAGGTATTAGCACTCTAAAATTATCTTTATTACATTTTCTATTTATATTTTTTATGAGTTTACATTTTTTACAATTTTTATCTTAGAAGAATAAATAATAATTAATATACTCTTGTCGGATGGTAAATTGTATGTTTTACCTTTTTCTTGTTTTTTCCATATACCTTTAATTAAAAAAACGTCGTATTTGGATTAGTCTCTACCTTTATTGTTTGGTGTTGATCTAATCAGATTTGGCTAGGTAGTGTTTCCTAAAGAAGGTGAAAGGTTTTTGAGGTCTATCTGTTGAAAGAGTGCTGTCATTCTGTCCCTTACTAATATATTGTTAATCTGTTACATTTTTTTTTTCTGCTTTTTGTAACTTTTAATGTCAGTATGATGAAGGTCAATTTTTTGTTTTTTTTTTTTTTTTTTTTGTTTTTTTGGTGTGGTTGGTTTTTTTTGGTTTTTTTTTTTGGGTGTGGTTGGGTGTTTGTTTTTTTTTGTTTGTGGTTGTCTGTTTGTTTTTTTTTTTTTGGTTGGTGTTTTTTTTTTTGTGTTTTTTTTGTTTTGTGTTGTTTGTTTTTTTGGTTGTGTTGGTGTTGTTTTTTTTGTAGTGTCGATGGGTATGTGGTGGAACTGTAATGTAGAAATGTTTTAGACACACTTTAGAAGCACTTTTTTCGGTATGATTATTGTATTTATAATTTGTGTAGTTGAGGTTCTTCTTCTGATTGGGCTGCTGCTTTGGGTCATTGAACTTTAATGCGAAAACAAGAAAAGGTTATGCGCGTTGCTAATGCTTATTTTTTTTCGGTTTACGAACGAGTATTTGTTCAATCGAAATATATCTATCAATTTAATTGATGGTTGGTTTTTGGTTTTTTATAAATTTATATTGGTTTTTTGTAATAATTATTACTAGAGATTTTTATTGGGTGTTTAGGTGTTAAAGGGTTTATGGTTTTAAATTTGTTTAACTATTGTATCGTAATCAGCATGTAATATGTTTTTTGTCGTACATTATACATGCGAGATAGGTCGTCTTATTTTGGTGGTTGTTGTTTTGGTTGTTGTTTCAATTTATTTTGTATTTGATATATTTGTTCATTGGATGATATTCGGTTTTTTTTTTAATCAGCTTTTTTTCGGGGTTTTTGGTTGGTTGTGTGGTTTGTGTCTAATATTCGCATCTGTGTGTGGTGTGGCACTTTTGCTGTTTTACACGTTGATTTAGAGCGGAGATATGTGTTTTTGTTGGGTTTGCTTCTAT
>JABUQX010131410.1:0-32346 GCA_015478945.1 Trachelipus rathkii
TATATATATATATATATATATATATATATATATATATATATATATATATATATATATATATATATATATATATATATATATATATATATATACATATATATATATATATATATATATATATATAATATATATATATATATATATATATATATATATATATATATATATATATATATATATATATATATATATATATATATATATATATAGCCCTCAATTGTAACTATTCACAGAAATTTGAAATTTATATTTATGTTCGAACTTATGTCAAAATTTGCGTAAGCATAATTTTTAAATAAGTTCGACGAATATTGTATATAAAGCCCGATCTCGTTAAGATAGTCGGTCAGAAAATTTAATCAGAAGAAATAGAAAACTCACTTGAAGATACTCTCTCCTGAACTCTCTCCTCCAAACTTCAAATTATAAGAAAACGCAACTTTCAGCAAGGGAGTCAAAATTTAGGAATAGGCCGCCCCTCCGAATCTCGATCGTCAAGAATTCCAAAAAAAAAAGAATTCGACAAGGGAGTCAAATTCATGGAAAGGCCGTGACTGCTCATTCTACTTATGAAGAAAACGAGTATCTCAACTGACAGGCAACTTTTATTACCTTTATGTTGAATAAATATATCGTTTAAATTATGGATTTTTAAATCTCCATCTTTATCTTATATAGGGCCTTGCTCTTAAAAGAAGTCACCAACTTAGCAAGTTTTGTCCTATATAATTAGTGAACCCGGAGAAAAACACCCAGAACTTTAATCAGCGCCTTCTGATAACCAAAGGAAAACAACCAAAATGAAGAAAATGAAAAAACAACAATAATGCTAAAAATTCCAAATTAGGACACCAAAAAGATGACTCAAATGAACCGCAAGCAAACATTATCGTTACGGACTTCTTTTCTCATTCTCAATTAATTTTGGATTATGGTCTGATACTCATTTTTGAATTCCACTAGGAACCTTCAGGCTTCTCTTCGAATTCTGAATGTTTCAGTACCATCTCCCATGTTTTTACAAATGAAAAATTTACAAATGCAAAAAAAAAAAGAAAAAAAATTAACTGATATCCTTCAACTTTCTCAGTCCCCCTGGTCGTTATCACTTCATCTCGTTTCAAAATTACTTCAGGTGATTGACCCCCATATTTTGGCTGTAGAACATTATATCCTATACCAAACCAGAATCTCAACGTTCTTTTTCAAGATTCCCATAGGTTTGTCTCATCCAGGTGTCAAAGCTTCTCTTCGTTTAGTAAACAAGCCCTATTTTTGGCCCAATATGGATAAATATATTCGCATATGGACTCAATCTTGTCATCAATGTTAAAGTTCCAAGATTCATCGCCATTCAAAGCAACCTGTTATCCCATTAAAAATTCCTTCCAGCGCTTTGAAACTGTACACATTGACATTGTCGGACCTTTACCTCCAACAACCGCTATTCAAGAATTTTCAGCAACATTTTGATATCTTCTCACTTTTATTGATAGAAGTACAAGATGGATGGAAGCCTTTTCCCTTCAGAACACCACTGCAAAATCTGTCTCTTACGCTTTCTTACAATGAATCTCTAGATTCGCCGTGCCTTTATATGTTATCACGGATCACGGACCTCAGTTTGAATGTGAATTCTTTACTGAACTATCTTCCTTGATTGGTTTTCATCGACTTAGAAAGTCATCCTACCACGCCCAAGCAAATTAAAAAATGAAAGATTCTACCGTTTTTTGAAAACTGCAATCATGGCTAGAAAAACAGATTGACTATTATGGGATGAGAAAACAGGGAGCTTTAAAAGCTAGGCTTGAAACGTTCTTTTTCGGGAACGTGGATGGTCTAGTGGTTAGAACGCCCTGTTACTGTTAACTCTGCGACGCGGAGTCCAGTGTTCGAATCCCGCTGATGGAGAGTAAAATCTCCTTTGACTTATTTAAGTCTTTTGCCTATCATCCTCATCATAGCATTTGATGTATACCAAATGATTCAGGTTAATCGCCTTTTCAAGCTGTGAGACACCTTTATTACCCGCAGACCTCTTTCCTTTCAACCCTTCTTCAAGACAAGAATTTGAAGTATTTATGAAAAAATTCATTGGTAGAATGAAAGAACTCGATTTCAGGCAATCTCCACCTTTGCATATGTAACGCGATGTTTCTTTCATCCATGAAGCTTTAAAAACGTGCACACATGTATACGTACGCGTCGATCGCATCAAGAAGACGTTAGAAGCTCCTTATACCGGACCTTTCCTCGCGCTTCAACGGTTCTGTCGATATTTCAAGTTACAATACCCAACGGGAAGAACTGATATGGTTTCCATTGATCGATTGAAACCTGCATATATGCCTCCTGTAATAAACTCAGATGTTTTAAACAAGATGCTTCTTCATCATGCTCCGATGTTTTGCCACAAGATTCTTCTTCAACATCATCCGAAGTTCCCGCACAATCAGTGCCAACAGAAGAAGAACCTCCTTTACGAATAAACCCAATACGTCAAGTAACATTCTCCAAACAAACTTAAGCAAAATATTTTTAATATACGTCATTATTAGTAACATTTTGTATTTTTATGCATTCAAATATTTGTATGTATGCTTATATCTAACGGATATAACCAAATATGCTTATATTTGAATGTACCTTTCATTTTATGTATGACATTCTTGTATTTTTATGTATTCAAATATTTGTATATATGTATAGATCTTCAGATGTAACCAGATATGCTTGTATTTTAATATTTCTTTCATTTTATGTATACCATTTTACATTTTACATTTTGTATTTTCATGCATTCAAATGTTTGTATGTGTGCTTATGTCTAAGGACATAATCAGATAGGCTTGCATTTGAAACTTTATGTATTTTATTTATTATTCTTTTTACCTCATTTAAATGTTTTTTATGTTTGCGTGCCTTTTCGAATGCACCCAAACATGCATGCATTTGAATGATGGTTATCTTTTATATATTATAACATACTTTCTCACTCCGTGTTTAGAGTGGGAAGTAATGTAGTACTCTCAATTATAACTATTCGCAAAAAAAAAAAAAAATTTATTATGTTTTGAACTTATGCTAAAATTTGCGTAAGCAAAATTTTAACATAAGTTCAAACGAAATTATATATAAACGCGCCCTGTTGAGATACTCAATCTATAGAAGAAATAGAAGACTTACTCGAAGGTACTCTTTCCAGTACTCCCTTATCAGAACTTCAAAAACGCAATTTTTAAGCAGGGAGGCAAATTCAGGGAAAGGCCGCGACTCAGAATCTCGATCCTCTTCTAATTCCGAAAAGAAGAATTTGCAAGGGACTCAAATTCAAGGAAATGCCGTAACTACTCATTCTACTTAAGAAGAAAAAGTGTATCTCAACAGAAGGGTACTTTTGTTACTTTTGTTAAATAAATCTCCGTTTATTTTTGGATTTGAGTTACCCTGAGTTACTTTGTTTAAAGAAATAATTAATAGGAAATTTTGATTCCCTTCTTAAAGAAATAACATATCACTGAACTTCGTTCTGTGCTTACTAAAAAGATAAGTCTAATAGGAAACTTTGTTTCTATTTTTAAAAAGATGACGTTTTGAAGAACTTTGTTATGGGTTTACCTAAAGAAATAACACTGAAACCGAATGTTTCAAGTTCCTAAAAAGATAATCCATATCCAGTGACCTATCTCGTTGCTGGCGTAGTTGGTGAACTACAAAACTTTTAAACTATCATCATTTACTTATATAGGGGGACTTCAGAAGAGACCACCTACATCAGGCCAAGTCTCCCTATATATATATATATATATATATATATATATATTATATTACATGTATATAGATATATATATATATATATATATATATATATATATATATATATATATATATATATAAATGGAGTGCTTGTGTGGTTGTATAGAGAATAGGAAAATTAAAGTTTTTTTTAAGAATTAACTATATATTTTATTTTATAGAAACATTCCAAAAACTTATAACAATCTCCTTCCAACGGATCCTCAGACTTTTCTAACTTCGGAAGTGAGTGTAAACTACTCCCGACCGTAAACCTAAAGATATAAGCAAACATTACTACCTATTACCTAATAAACTAAGAAGTTAGACCAGATATGAACTAATAACATTTTTTCATTATTTACTTCAAAACAGAATTTAAAACTATCTATATACATAATGATAATGATATGATAATGATAATAATGATAATTAGGGTAACGATAATGATAAGATAATGATTATTATTACTAAATGATAAGGATTATGATACGACAATGATAATGATAATGATAATAATAACAATAACAATAACAATAACAATAATAATAATAAAAATAATAATAATAATAAAAATAATAATAATAATAATAATAATAATAATAATAATAATAATAATAATAATAATAATAATAATAATAATAATAATAATAATAATAATAATAATAATAATAATAATAATAATAATAATAATAATAATATCAAGAATAATAATAAAATAATGATAATAGAAACAAGATCAAGAACAAACAATCACTGTAATTAAACAAAAAAATAGTGGTAAATATAAAATATAATGAAATGTTTAAATTTTTAAACAACTTTAAATAACTAAAAAAAAAAAAAAGAAAAATAATTTTTGGAACTATTAAAAATATTAGTTTAATTTATTTATTTTTGTTATTAGGTTATAAAATATTTATATTGTCTAAGTTTGTTTAAATCTATAAAATCAAAATTATTCTTTGAAAATGCCCGAAATATAAGGACAAAAGCTCAGAACAGTAATAAAATCAGCAGTTTTATTTTATTTTAGAATAATTTTAAAGAAATTTTTTTCAATGGAAGGAAATATTTTAAGGAGGCTCGAAAAAGCAATAAAATTATTTGTTAAAATAATAATAATAATAATAATAATAATAATAATAATAATAATAATAATAATAAATAATAATAATAATAATAATAATAATAATAATAATAATAATAATAATAATAATAATAATAATAATAATAATAATAATAATAATAATAATAATAATAATAATAATAATAATAATAATAACAATAATAACCATAATTATTAGGATTGTTTTATGTCGTATTAACGTTTTTAAGTTATTGCCTTTTTTATATATCCAAATTTTTATTTACTTGCTAAAAATTATAAATGATTTTTTCCATTCTTTTAAATATAAAATTTATCCGTAATATTTAAGTACTCGTCATAATGTTTCGTTTAATTCAAAAAAAAATTCGAAAAATGTCAATTGCAATATGAAAATATGCGAAACAAAATGAAATATTAATTATTCAATTTTATTTTTATTTTATTTTTTAAGGTTTCAGCGAATTAATTAATATTGAAATAAAAACGATTAATGCATTTTCAAATTGTCAGGAAAATTATGAAATTTTCATATTAAAATTATTTACTAAATTTTTCAACTTCATTTTAAAGGAATATATATATATATATCATATATATATATATATATATACTATAGTATATAATATAGTATATTTAGACGAGCCTAAGGCTTTTAAATATTTATATATTATATATAAATTATATATAATATATAATATATAATAATATATAGTAATATAATATATAATTATTATAATATATATATTTTCCACTTTCGCTTTATATTCTATTTCATTTGCTAATACTCCACATAGTTAGATTAGGGGTGAGGCGCGCAGCAATTAACGCGGAAACAAGAATAGTTTTGTAAGAAAAGACTTATTTTCCAAAGTGATTCCTCTTAACACTCTCTCAAATCATATATATATATATATAATATAAGCGTCTCACATATTCTAATCAGTGCAGTAGAAAGTGCTAAATCCTATTCTCAATTATTTACTAATGATGAATGAATCCCTCCTCTTACTTAACTCGCTTATTTTTATAACACGCTTTATCACTCCGACTTACTCTCCAAAAACAGTTTTCCTATTTACACCTAATTGAAAATTCTTATTATTTATAAATTCATTTTGTTTTGTATAACTTAACAATATAGCCTAACTTTATTTCACTCACCTATAATATAAGACGTATGAGAAAACTTTAATTATATCTTTCTTATTTATATTTCACTTCTTATATAATTGGTGAATGATTTCATTTGTGGTTTGTTTTACTCACTAAATAGTGTATAATATTGTATTTGACGCCATACTCTACTATATTATACTCGTTAAGAACTAAACGTGGGTACTAACTATTAACCAGTATTTTTTCACCAGTATTATGATATTTGGAAACAAATCAATTAATTTGAGAATGAGCCCCCTCACCCTAGAACTTAGGTAAATTTGTGAGAGAGTCGTGGGTTTTTATCAAGATGAATTTGAGAGCTCTACAGCAGCTCAATGAAAATTTTAACCCTGTTTAATTCGTAGAGATATTTGATATTCAGTAGTCGATTGGGTAATAAAATATTTAACCGCATTTCTGGACTGATAAGGGTATGTTTACAAATCACACTAAGAAACTGCTAGCTATGATATTATTGGTAGTCTGATAATGAGAACTTGAGAGTATATTAAAGGAGTCTAATTATACTCCAGAGCTACAGCTAATAAGTAAATGGGAGCAGTTTGGTGTTAGAGTAATATGGAGTCTAATAGTACGTTAATATCATTCACTGTGCCAATTATATAATCTTACTTAATAAATGAGTATAAAGTCACGCACGGTAAACAGAGTAAATGTATAATTATGAGAGATGAGAGAAAATAGCGTATCTATAAGCGGCATGATAAATCATAATATAGGTATAATATAATATATTATTTGCTGCCTAATTAACTATATATAAATTGTAAGGTCACACGTGAGCCTCCGAGTATAGTCATATATTGTTATCAACAAGTATAACGGCGCTATACTAATAATAAGTGCCTATACTAGTAACGCGAGAAACAATTTAAGGACACGCTTAATTGAGAGTAAAATCATTATTGTTGAGTATAATATATCACAATTTGATATTTCAACGTTTTGGAACGTCTAGTGAAATGGCCTCCTAGATGCTGTAGCACGTATCACACCAGTTGGATTATTATTTCATTGGGGGTTTACGTTGAAGTCACTGAGAGGTTCTTCAGGGATATAAGGCCATGTTACCTTCACCATTAATCGAGATTACGTACATTTACTTTAAAATAATCCTCACAATCTCAATTAGTAATTTATACGCTGAGAGTTATATTCGAGTGATTCATATATCACGCGGTTACGGCTATCTATAATCGAACGCTGAGTCGTACCTAACGATATGGACCATTTACAGTGATGGAACAATTAAAACAGTTGTCGCGTAGCTACAATTTTGTGTATTTATAGATAATCTTATAATACTTTAAAAAGTAAATGCCTAATTTAATAATTGAGTTCTCTTTTCACTCCACATTATAAGTTAATCTATTAATGCCTATGTAACGTTTAATATTATATCACATCTAAATTATAACAAACCTCCTATACTCAAATAAATCTACTTACCTTATTATGATTCGTCTGCACACATGACATTTCTCCACGAGTAAACGCTATTTTAATCATATGAGAGCTTTATTGAGAGCACTTATTCTCACAATCACGCTACTTATATTATTTTACGTTATAAATATCGCTTTCATTAATCACACTCTTAAATTCCAATCCTCATCTCTAAATAAAGCAGAAATTGCATTGTTAAAGCTTTTGTTATAATTTAATCACATATTTAACAATAATTAAAATAATTATCTTACTTATAACAATTATAATTACCCTTCAAAATATTTTATTATCTTAATTCTGTGTAATATAATACTACCGAATCCATTAAAATGACTTAATTTAATCAAATCAGTCAATAAAATCCATCAATTAAATCATTTGAACAAATCTATAAATTAAATCAACCAATCAATTAAATAGATCAATTAAATCAATTAATCAAATCAATCAATTAAACCAATAAATCAAATCAATCAACTATAAAAATCAATCAAACCAATCAACTATATCTTTTCACTTCGATAAAATCTTTAATTACAAAAATTCTTTTATACTTAGTATGGATATAACTTAAACACTATTAAGTGCTCTTTAAAAAAATTGTATTACTTGCACTCATATACTTTACTAATCATTTCACACCGTCACTCAAGAAATTACATAGTCACTTCCTGTAACAAATTTATAACCTCATTTCCTTACCGCATACACTACCTAGAGCACTGTATATTATATTATTAATATATATATATAATACTCGAGTCACTTTTTTATTCTATCACTACTAGTACCGAACCATTAGAATACTCCCCTAATACGCTAATCAACTGAATGCACAACCTACTCTATTATAATATAATACACACTTATAATACCATATTATTATCAAAACATCTAAATTCATAGATTTATCCCATAAGAATCCAACTCATCCTCTCACACTATAAACTATACCTCCTTATAGGTGCTACATATGCCTTATCTAAGACCCTTCTAAAACTTTAACATAGCTAAAAATCCACATACTCGTTAGCCACATAATGTTTAACAACTACACTTTTAGAAATTTTCATATTTTCCTTCTCTCTATACCCTCTCATTCCTATTCCAATTATTCAGTTACACGTCACTATCACCTAGTTCTAATTGCATATTATAATATAAATATTATAGCTTTTTATCTATTAATTATATTCTGTTAATATAAACAATAGCAAAAAATTATAAATTCTTCTAAATATTTCATTAATAATAGCTCATTTATCACACTATTCCGTCCTCTCTACCTCTCAACTTAGCTCCATTATTTATTAAATAACCTCCAATACATTATGAACGTCATATCTAGAAGATATAATCTAATAGCACAGTTTATTCAGCTACTCTCACAAAATAACAAATATCCATATATATATATAACGTCTCTACTCATTACAGAGGTCACTCAAACCTAGAGTCCTACAATTATAAAGGCATGCCATAGTCATTATATTACTAGGATATATAAGATAGGTGATAATTTGGATCCCTATATAAATCTCCAAATTAGCGATGTTATAATTTATTTCAACTAAAATGATGTGTGTTTCATTGTTAGTTCATTTGAATTACGTAGCGCTGTATGAAATTCCATTAGTACTCTCATATTGCTTCAAGTTAATATATATATTATTAATTTTATTAATATATATATTATATATTATATTTAGTCGTTATTTATTTATTTTATATATTATTTATATATATTAATTATTATATATATATTTATTAATTATTATAAATAATATATAATATATATTATTAAATTAATTAAATAATTAAATATATATAATATATATATTAAATATTATATAATTAATAATATATATTAAATATATTATATAATAATATATTAAATATATATAATAATATTATAATTTAATATTATATATATATATTATATATTAATATAAATATATATATATAATTAATAATTATATAATATTATTAAATTAATATTATATATTAATATAAATATTAATATTATATATATATATAATAAATTATATATTAATATTGATTCAAGTAAGGTTATGTGATACACTTCAGAGCATCTTTAAGTTCCTACAGCTAAGTTTACACCGCTAGTTTTTCTCTAGTACTAAGTCTTCAGCTCTCGATAAGGCGGTAACTATACCAGTAATAGGTGAGCGGAAACAAGCGGAGGTGGCGGAGGTGCGGAGTATATCACGTGCAGTAAGAATATGCGATCTTTTAGCTACTTGTGCGGATTTTCAATAAATAAAATCCGCACGCTACTATCGAATATATTTGTTCCTGTCATATACTTGACTCTTAGAGAAATAAATATTGAAAATATAATTCGTTTGATATCTGATAGTATCTACATAGAATATTCTTATTGGATTATATTTTATAAAAGAATTTATATAATTTTTATTTATAAGTTTAATTATGATCTAATTATATATTTAGTCTAAGACTTATTGTTTTTCAATAATTTTAATAAACTCTCTAAATATATAATACATCTCATCAACCTCTTCTTAAAGGTATCCTGCTAATGGCATCTATACATACAATATGACACATATTATATAATTGCATTGTTTATAGATCTGAAATTTCGCAATATTACACACACCTCATATCTAAATAACTTTATTAAATACTTCCTTTAACATAGAATATAATACTTAGGTTTCAGCAGAATATCGTAACCAATAGTCTAATTTTTCTTGAATGGCATTAAGCTGTCTGCATGTATCCATTTCTCATAAATAGATATATAAATAAGTCAATTATATAGTTACAGTTATAGTTATATATTATTGTATCTAATATTTGTACCTTATTGTATGCAATTTACAACTTATTTTCCCCCTTCTCCCTAGCTGATAGTTTAAAAGATTATTTATATTTTCGAAGGACTGAATATAATACATACTTTACTTCTTTATATAATAGGAATGATTATTTTATAATATTCTTACCACAGTTTCAGTTAAATGCACGTTCTATTATTCACAAGTCACTACAGCTACATGTAAAGTTATTTAAATTATTCCTAATATTACTTAATTAGAAATTTGTAAAATTATTATTAAAAAAAATAAAATGTAACTTCTATAGGAAAGAAATGCAAAAATGAGTAATATTGAAGAGTTTACATGTAAAGATCGTGGGTCCAATATATTATAAATCTGTTTGGTCACACTTTCATCTAGAACTTAAAACTCTTAATATCTCTTACAAAATATATTTAAAACACAATTTCGGTGTAAACTATATTAATTAATAAATATTAATACTATAAATATTAATGTCTGAAAATACTAAAAATATATATAAATGGAAACTATAATAAAATAAATATATCAAAGGCTTGAATTGATTCAATAGAGCGAAAGCTTAAAAGTATAATATTTCCACTCACATTTTTTACCCAACGTTTCTAAATCATTTATACATATATAATGAATAATTTATTTCATATAAGGTAAAAGTTCCATGTAAATAGAGAATTGATACTTCGAAGATCATTTTCTTAATGAACTACTTGAGATAGATTCATGGTTCGTAAACATAATTTGTAAGTAATCCATATCTCTAAATGTTTAAAAAAATGTCTTTTTGTCACACCTTTCACCGTTTTATATGATTGAAGATTTGATATATTATAGTTTTACGGGTCGCGTTAATCCATATATAATATAATGTAATATATCAAAAAGATGTGTCTCTGAGCATAGGTAATGGCGCAGATCTCTAAGGCATATAAGTCCGCACCTAGACGATAAAATACTCGTTACTCCTCGAGATAATTACGTGAGTGATACTTATTAGAAAATTATATACTTAGATATTTATCTTTGAAATGATTTGAGTATGTTATAGTTAATAATGAGAAGAATTAAATAATATTGTTTATTATTGTAGTAATAATATATTTATTAAATTTTCTATATTTAACATATTATGTATAATCTATATATATAAATTAAATTATTATTATGATAATAAGAATAACTAATAGGAATTTCATCATAAATAAAATACCTATCTATAGCGCTGAACAGTTTGTTACATTTTATCTTGCAATCCGATAATTGAATAAATATATTATATATTATAAATTGAGATATTATTACCCTTTATCTGAATTATATATAATTTTATTATAATTTAGCTTGATATAAACAGATAATAATATATAACCCTTTCTGGCATTCTTTCGCTTTTATGTTAATTAAATATATTATTTACAATCATAATTTTTAAATGTGTATTTTTTTATTCATTATAAAAGTATAAATTTATACAATAATAAATATATAAATTAATACATTAATATTAATAAAAAGTAATTTATTATTAATAATAATATAAATCGTAAAAATGATATCATAAACGTAAAGTTGTATATGACAATTAATATGTCATTTCTATTTTAATAAAATTATTATTATCTTTTAAAAGATCCTGAATCCCATATATTTAATAATTATAGTATTAATTATAAGTTTTTGACCTTAATCCTAGAGAAAAACCGATTATATAGTATAGAAAAGAAGAAATATTGATTTTAATTTCAAAATCTTCCCAAAATTATTATTTTATTTATCAATATTGAATCATCTTACAAATAATCAGTATTAAATAGTTTGTACTAACATTCAGAACTGATTACATATTATAATTTATTTTATCATCAGAGTACTAATATTTTTTATAAAATTAGTAAATATATATATATTCATTAAAAATATAAAGTAGAAGATAAGTAACTAATTAAAATTAATATAATTAATGTTAATTTTTTGCTAATTATAATTATTAGCTATATAGCTTACCTGTAAAATAATGATCAATTGCTCTGTTATTTTATGGTCGTTAATGAAGTTCCTCACCTCCCATATTTATTATTATAAATCAATTATAAAACCTATAACGTGGAAACGGAAAATTTCCCTTTTTAAAAAATTATAAGGTAAAAACTATAAATATCCTAAATATAATTATTTACTTATTAGATAATTTTTTGACTAGCTTGAAGCACTGATTACGTAGCATTTATGCATCGGAGACTCTCTGGTCAAGGTATTATTTTTCATATGTATCGATGAGCTTTCTAAGGATTCTATCAATAAGTATCTTAGGCGAAATAGACCTTTACATTATGGTGGACAAGGGAGAGTGAGTACAATATCAATATTCTAGGTGAAGGCGAGATAATTTAATGAGTGAGGTAACCTCAAAATTTTAGCAATATGGAGTTACTAGTGTTTAGTGAATACTACACATACTCAGTCAATACTTTTATACCTTTCACTCAACCAGTAGATCAATATTTAATCATTTCCTTGAGCAGGAAATATGAAACAAGAAATATTATATGTTGAACTCACTATTGGTTACTTATAAATATATATATATAATAATACATATCACAGTGCCTTAGAGATGTCCCCCTCAGAAATTATCTAATATTGAGTAGTAGTATGAATATAATTTATTAGATATATTTATTTATTATGAATGAGGGAAGTTTTTTGGAGGGTCACATAAGAGGTGCTAAGCTATCCTATATCATCTTGAACTTTTAATTTTTAGTAGAGTCCCACCTAAATCGTTTTTTAGAAAGAGGATGGAGACTACTCGCGATCTCGTACTATGTCCTAATTTAGATAAACGACTCGACATGTCGCAGAAGATGATAGGAACTAACTGGAGATTTCTTGGAAAAATACTATCATGTACATTGGAAATTTCCCCTCCCGGATGTTGGATAATTTATTTTTCATAATAAGTATTCATATAATTAAAGCGATCAAAGTAAGTGGTATATTTATATTATTATTTAGTTATTTATATATTATATTAAATTAATAATATCTGCTCGACAGAGTGCCCCGCCTCAGAGGAGACGCTCAGTCGGTACTATCACTTAATCTCTCTTGAGTATGCGCGAGTAGGCGCGTTATTGCGGACTACCCCTAAATGAGTAAAACAGAGGGCGTGGCCTTATTCTCTGTTGTATTATATAATATATATAGCTATTTTATTTATATTTTTATCTATTACCTATTATATTATATATTAATATAATATATATTATTAATATTATTAAATTTAATATAATATTTATATATATTATATTTTATTTATATATTTAAATATATATTATATATAAATATATATATATTATAATTATATATATATATATTAATTATTTATTATATTAATTATATTATATAATATATAATAATATAATATATATAAATTTATATATATTAATTAATAATTTATAATATATATATATAATATAATATAAAATATTATTTATTAATTATAATTATATTATATATTAATATATTATAAATATTATATAATATTAATATAATATTATTAATATATAACAATTATATATAATTATTATATAATATTATATTAATATATAATATATATAATATATATATATATATATTATATATTTATTATATAAATATTATATTATGATAATACTTTTTCCGATATATATTTAATATTAACTTTATATTCTAAAATATATCTACCTATAAATATATTATAATATGTATATTATAATATATATATAATTATTATAAAATATAACTACTTTATTATTAATAATTAGCTACTTTATACTATATATATATATATTATAACATATAGTATAAAATAACCAAAAATATATCAATAACTAAAAATATTATATTTTATTATAAGAAGGTAATAATATATATAAATAATTGTAGGTACTACTTTATAATAAATACTATTATATTATATATATAATACTATACTAATAAAATAAAAAGTTTATATTATATATATATTTTTGCCCCTTATTATATATATAATATATACTATAGTTAATTGATTAATTAATATAAATAAATTATAAAAAAAAAAGAAGATATAAAATATAAAAATATAAAAAATTCTTTTATTTATATATATAAAAAATATTATACCGAATAAAACTACTAATTAAATTAAGTTTTAATAATAACAATATAATAAATATATATATACTATATAATATAACTAGTCAGTAAAGGTATATAGAATTAACATTTATATTATACCGTTGAAAAGTTGTCAGTTTTTATATCTTTTATTGTTGAAGCAGTCACATCATTAATGACAGTTAGAGATTACGTACTTTTGTTTATCTCATATTCCTGAGAGGAGGAAAGGAAATTTAATCTGGCAAAGTATTGTCTATTTCTTTAATATTCAATTAATATATATATATATAATATTTATCATCATAATATATATAATATAAAAGACATCTTAATGTGATTGAATAAAATTTTTAAGTAACATATATAGCATCCAAATGTCATAATTTTAGATTTAGCTTTTTTCATTATATATAAAATATAATAAAAAATTTTATTATTATTGTATATAATAATAAATAATATATTATTAATATATATATAGTATAATTATGAATATTAGAATAGTAGCCTACTATACTACTATTTATATGATAATGAAACCTATATTAATATTATATTGGAGGTTATATATATATATTATCTTATATTAATTATACTATATTAATATCTAGTATATAATATATATATAATATATATAAATAATATATTAAAATATAGATAAGTAATATTTATAACTATATAATATATATATATATTTTCCCTTTTTAAATTAAAATTTTATTATTGGGTTACCTTATTTTTTTTTATTTATATTTTATATATACTTAAGAAATTACCTCAAGGTGATTATATATATAACCCGGCACCGAGATATTTACTTAGGAGTCCGGTGAGGTCACCTTATTCTCATCGGCCCTTCACCCGGGGAACTTTACGGGGTAGGAACTAATATTTCCCTACCCCTCCGGGTGAAGGGGTCTACCTTCCCGGGACCCCCGCTTCTTTGGTTTTAGTATAGTGTAGGGTTGTCACGCGGGGTTATTCCTCCCGCCTCCTATACCCCCTAATCAGGGGTATATATAGGTAAAAACGTCACCCCCTCATATGTTTACCCCGCTCCGCTCGTAGCCCCCTTAGTAGTTTGGGTACCGTATAAAGCAATTTAAATATGAAAAGTCCTATATTTATTATTTTTAATCTATGAGAGAAAATACCCAATAAAAGGTACTATTAAAATAAACGGGCACAATATTACTATATAATTTAATTAAAACAATAATATATATTTTATTTTTATATATATAATAATTTATTATTTTATAACATTTTTTCTTATGTGAAAATTTTTAGCTTTGGAATCCAAAAATGTATTCCCTTTTCCTGTAGCTATTGTAGTAATTAGTATGTATTATTTTTTGAGATAAATATATATTATTATTTTATTATTATTTATATTATATTATTTTTATATTATTTTTTATATTAATACTCACATTTCGCAGGGCAAAAACTCTTATTATAGAGTATACTTAGGCCTATATGTACAGTGACAGAATACCAGTTTCCTACTTTATTTTTTTTTTTTACTGTAAACGAAAACTCAAGCAGATATGATTTATTTATATAGAGTATATTTATAATATAGTATATAAATAACATATGAAGTAGTATAAACATAGAATAAAGCTGGGGTCCTATAATATATATATATAATAATTATATATATAATAATATATATATATATATAATAATATATAAATATATATATATAGATATATTATTATATTTATATATAATATATATATTTATATATAAATATTATAATTAATAAATTTAAATTATATATTATATATATATATTAATATTATATATTAATATTATTATATATAATATATTAATATATATATATATATATAAAATATATTATAAATATATATAATATATATATTATATTAATATTATTATAAATATCTATATATTTAATATAATTAAATATTAATATATTATATATTAATATATATATAAATATATAATATATATATAATTAATATTTAATATATATATATATAAATATATATATATATATAAATGAAATATAATATATATATATATTAAAATATAAATTAATAAATATATATATTATAATTACGTAATAATATATAATACTAGATAATATTTTGATAAGTTATATAAATATATAGAATAGTTAAGGTTATTTAGTTATAAAGGTGCTATTAGCTTTAAAATTGAGAGTGAGTATGAACCTCTGGTGATATTGTTATATGTATATGTGGTAGTGACGTTCGTATTATATACATTAAAGTAATTCCCTGAGATTTAGTAGAGTTCCATTAACAGGGTATAGGTGTGTCACCAAAAGAAAAGTAAATCTGAGAGATAATTTCAATATTATTTTATTAATTTATCTTTATATATTTATATGTTCATCTCTCCTTTCACTTAGAATTTATGGCTAGAGATTATTCTCTATATTATAATATATAATATATATAATAATAATATATATAAATTATTATATTATATATAATTAATATATAATATAAATAAATAATTTATATATTATATTAATTATATTACTTTACTAACGAAAGTTAATACATCAGAAATATATATAAAAATAATTTAGAAATATTTTTAATAAATATAAACACAAATAATATTATTTAAAAATAATATAAAGTAAATTATTAAGAAATGAAAATATTTATAATAAAATAATAATAAATTAATATAATTACTTCAAAAGTTAACTAAAAGAAATGATAAAAAGAGGTAATAATAATAAATAATATTATCTAAAGAATAAGAATGTAGAAATAGAGGAAAGGAAAATATGTTAAAGAAGAAAAGTATTTATGTGAAGAAGTAAATTAAAAAAAAAAAAAAAAACAATATAACAATAATATATGAAATAATAATTATAAATAATAATAATATAATATAATAATAATAATAATAATAAATAATAATAAATAATAATAATAATTTAATATTATAATAAATATAATATATAAATAATAATAATATATAAATAAATAAATAAATTCCAATTCAAAATAATTTAAAATATATAACAATAACTAACTTTTAATAAAGCCTACTAAATATTAGGAAATTCACTACTTAAGTGTTTCTTTTTACGTAATAGGACCGGTACTTTTACAAATGATATATATTAAAATCATAATAGTACAACAATCCCGGCCGTCCTTATTAAATCGGAGATATGCATAAGGTGGTGATTACGGGTTGGGCCTCCACCGGAATAGGATTAGCAAGGGTATTTCGGTGCTGAATGCACCGAAAACCCTTGCGATGTATATGAAACATATAAAACCGATAAGATTACCCTAAAAGTCTAAGTAAAATTATCCCCTCATATTTTACCAAAAATGGTCAGGCCTAATAACATCAAGATGATGGCCTGCTTGAGAAGTAATGACCGCAGGTAATTATTATTTCCCATTTCTCCCAATTATTTTAAAATTCTACCAATCTTCCCACAACTAATACCCTACAAGCCCGACCAAAGAGATATCCTAAACAACCTGATCACATACTTACTTATAATAATAAATACAAGTATAAAATATAAATATATAATATATTACTATAAATATATTATAATATATTAATATATATAATATATATATATATATATATATTATAATATATTAATATATATATATATATATTATATATAATTTATATTTAATATATTATATAATATTATATATATATATTATATATATATAATATTATATTATATATATATTATATTATTAAAATATATATATATATAATATATAAAATAATAAATATTATATATATAATATATATATTATTTAATTATATATATATATATAATTAATATTAATATATAGTAATATATATATTAATATTATAATTATATTATATATATAAATATTATAATATATATATATAATATTATATATATATATATATATACTATTATAATAATTATATAATTATATATAATAATATTATATGTATATAATATATTATATATATATATATATTAATTATATATATAATAATATATATTATTATATATATAATATATATATTATATTAATATATATTAATATATATTATTAATATTCAGTGAGGGCTGTATACCTTATGGGAAGATTATAGTATTTATTTGGGTTAGGCATCTACTATATATATAATATAATTAATATATATATAAATATAATAAATATATTAAATATATATATATATATATTATATATATGATATATATATATATATATAATATATTATATATTATAATATATATTATATAATAATATATATAATATATATAATATTATATATATATTATATAATTATATAATATAATAAATATATTTATACAGTAATATATATATATTAATATATATTAATATATTAAATTATATATATATATATATATAATATATATATATAATATATATATATATGATGTATTTATAGCTAAATAATAATAAATTCATTGGTTGTATTCCCTATTATGAAAATAATATTTAGATTTATTTATTATTTATTATTATATATTATTTTAAATTTAAATTATAATTTTAATACATATTTTATTATTAATTTATATTATTATATATTATTATTCTTACTGTCATTGGAGTGTGTACTAGTACTTCCAAATTGATCTATATACAGGAGAGTATATTGATATGGTATCATCTCATATGTGAAAATTAAAAATTCCTTAAGTAATTGTACTACGAAAGGCAAGTAGGACTTAATTTATTTCATATACAGATTTAAAGAAATTATTAAAATAGATATCGAGAGATCTCATATTATAATTGTCTCATAAGGTGTACCAATATCTGTTGACAATTACAATATTAAATATTCTGTAAATGAGATTCACATTTATTATGGATATGAAATGTAATCTTAACACATAGTGATAATTATTCATGCTATCCTTTTAGTAGTTTATTTAACGCAACTGAGGATGTATTATGTCGTATAGTATAATAATAAATAATAATATAATAATAATATATAAAACATATTTAAATAAAAATGATAATATAAATAATATATAATAATTAAAATAATAATAATGCCGGAATGATTTTCCGGATTGTCATACTAAGAAAAATTATTATTGGCATTGATACTTCTGAATACATCGCCACGCCAACTGAAAATGAAAAGACCTAACTTCTTTCTTTTAAAAAAAGATTTATTTTATTTAAAATTACAGTTATTAACAGTATCGCCTAGATAAGTTTTTATTAAGAATATTAATTTTATTTCCAATTATAAATCATTCCTATCACTTACTTTCCTTATTTTCACTATATATAATAATTATAAATATTAAATTTATATTAAGTATATAAATATATTTTTTACTTATAAAGTAACTTTTAATTAAAAATAAATAATATTTAATAACCCAAACATGACAAATTGTGGATGAGAGATATCACTCACTACCAGATAAACACTGGGTGCTTAGGCCTCCTCATTTTATGTAGAATACGTAAAGGTAGAATACTTGTCCCGTATCATATAATATTTAAATATATATTAATAATATATATATATAATATATTATATCATATAATATTATAATTATATTAAATATTTATATATATATATATTATTATATATATATAATAATATATAATTATATATATAATGTATATATATATATATTATATATAATATATATATATATATTAATATATAATATATATAATATATATATATATATACTAGTATAATATATATTATATTATATATTATAAATACTATATATATTATATAATATATATAAATTATAATATAATATATTAATATATTATTATATATATATATATATATACTCTAAATATATATATAGTATTATATATATATATATATATATTAAATATATATATTTAAATTATATTATATAATATAATATATATATTTATATAATATATAATAATATATAATATATATATATAATAATATAATTATATATATATTATATATTAAAATAATTTATATTGTATATTTATAATATTTTTATTTATATTAATATACTTAAAATATATATAATATATATATTTATATATAATATATATATATTATTAATATATAATATATATATATATATATTATTATATAATGTAGCATAACTTGTAATCTGCATTATTAGGTATTAGAGAGATAATAAGGTTATAATAGGATATATGTCTGATTCGAGGTACATAGCACCTAACTCTGAAAAGATTACTTAGGTAATTAATATTTGAGTCAATTTTTACTACTATAAAATACATATATCATATATGGTGATCGCAATTTATGGTCAATGTCGAATCGGTTCTCTCTCTTGATGTCCCTTGGCTCTAGCGATGGGCATATAATAGTCTTGTTTTTTATGTGTCGCTTGGTCTCGATCGATATAATGTTGTTATCACATTATCAGAGGAGTAAATGTCAGAAATGAGAATTAAAAAATTCTTGTCGTATATCGATCGAGAATAGTCAGACAGTATGAGAGAAGGAGTTATGAGCTCCTAATTTACTAAGAGGATAAGAGTCGCTTAAGGAGTCTCACGTTAAAATTGATATTTAGTCACATATATATTGGATAATTATAGAATAACATACTCTCTGATTCTCTAATTTCTATTTCAAAGTAAGTAGTAGTATTATTGTGTTATTGATTGTGATTTTATTTATGATAGGGAATAGGACCAAGTTCCACGTTAATATACTCGTTAACTACTATTTTTTCCAACTAATTAATATAAAGAGGTTAAAATGGGAGGAATTCTCTCTTCTCACAACATATAATACAAGTTTAATATATTATTATATTCATAGTGAGACACAGAACTGCCAGATTATACATACTGAGTGAGACGTTACCCTGAACCCACTACGTCGCTATACATAACCTTATTTTATGTAACACGCCAACCTGTCTGACTAATTATGACTATGTACGATCAACTTTATACCCACTTGTCGACGAGATATTGGAATCATAAGTCATATAATCATATATATATATATATAATATATAATATTATATATATATATATATATTAATATATTATATAATTTATAGTATATATTATATTTTTAATATAATATATATAATAATATAATAATTATATATATAATATATATATATATATATATATATATAAATAAATATATATAATATATAATATAATTATATATAAATTAATATATTATCAACTTGGATTTGGAAATATTCAGGCTCATATTCCCTGTAAAGCTTTACCTCCAAAATAATATACGTATCACCTACTTCATACTTTATGGTTGACGTAAAATATATTTATTATGGACTAAAGAAGAATTTTAAACACATTTGCCTTTTGAATAAAAGGTAAAAGACAAATACCACATCTGAGAATCTTATTAAATATAAAGTTGTCAGGTGTAGACATTAATCACAACACATCCTCTCAAGACCCTGTGTTGAGATAATATTTTAAAACTTTCCCAGAAGCATCTAAGAGATAATACGACAACAGTAAGATATATTATATAAGGCTGCGACCTAATATGTCAGTTGTTATTATTTCCAGCTAGACGAAGCTATTGAGTTCGATGATATTATATTATAAGTGGGCTCAAATTGATAATGTCCGTTGGTCAGTGAACTGCTACGTATAATAGCAGGAAGATATCTTCTATATGTGAACTGTGAGTTGGTGTTTCGCTCGTCATTATCACACTTATTGCCTGGATGTAATATTTATTGAGGACATAAGAGATTAAGGAAGATCGGAGTATAATCGCACACTATAGATGTTGTTATTATTTATTAAAAATTATTATATTATTAGTATTTCCAGTAAGTGAGGAGTTGAATGGATGCGTTTACCTTAGTCGGATGTTCAGACACAATCTCATAAAACTTACTCGTGAGTTATTAGTAAAACTTAAGTTCAAATAATAATATTATTGATTATATATACTTTTTGAAATTATTGATTCACGTGATCATTGAATTAATTTTATGTAATATTTTTCTGTGTGTTTTAATTACACAATTGACGATTGTGTGAGGATATGTCGAATGAATTGAGTATGATGTACCCTAATCATTATCCCGCGATAGAATATGACTGCAAGTGATGTACTTTGATTACTGATTCACATAACAATTTGATACGTCAAAAATGCATAGGGTGACCATATTGGTTAAATTAGGTATTAGACTTTCTATTTTTCTAGTTAGCACTGTAACATTATAAATTGAGTAGCTGTAGATCGAGAGGGAACTTTAAAATAAGTGACATAGTTCCTCGGTGTTAAACTAACATAGTTAATTGTAAAATTTCCACTAGAGTTAGAAATATAATTTTTTTGGGCAATTGAATTGAATATAAATTATTATATTTGGTCCATTTCTAATATAATCTGACTAACATTTTTAAGTGAAATTATTTAAATTATTACATTTTATTAGACCTTAATGTGTTTAATTTTAGGGCAGATAATAATTAATAATAATTTGCCTAATTCATATATAAGGTTAATTGTGCAACATGCATTAAATTTAAATCTATTCTAATGTATTTTTAGAATGTTTCATTTCTGAGATTACATTGCCAAGATAAATAAGATTTGCACATTTAAAATTTAAATTAATTAATGTATATCAATTAAATTAATATTTTATTTAAAATTAATTTATTTATATTATGAGCAATTTAAATTTAAGGCCTCATTATTCAGTCTAGTTCAAATTATAAATTATTAATTTATTATGCTTCATCCGAGTATACACCTCTAAAGAGAGACAATGTGTATATTAATTATATGGAAGTGTTTGTATTGATCCATTTTGCTTGATATTACTTTTCTTCTTCATCATTTATTATATTAATAAAATATTGTTAATATTATTATAAAATTAAAAAATTATAATATATTATTTATTATAAATTAATATATGAAATTAATTAAATGTTTATAGATTTAAATATATTATTATTATTTATATTAATTAATTAAATTAATTAAATTTTAATTTATTATATATTTTAAATATTTAATTAATTGAAGTCCCTGTCCCTATTATATAGATTCTATTGTATACTGGGGGAAGCCTTAAAATAATTGTTTATTTTCGGATTTTAAAACCTTCAATAATAAAGAGTGGGATATGATCCAAATCAATTTTTCCCATGGTCCTACCCTTTACATAAAAATTTGCCCAATAAAACAAAAAACCAATTATTTTACTATATATCTACTTTATACTAATATTAAAATATACCAAGTACTAGGGGTAAGTTAAGCAGAAATTAACAGTATTAATCACCACAAAAAAAAATGAAATTATGAAATTTTAGACCTTTTATTTCTATATCTACTCCTTTTATCAGCCCGAGAAAATATTGAATAATATATTAATATATATACTGAATTTAATTATATATATATTAATTATATTAATATATATATATATATAATTACATAGTGTCTCGATAATTTAGTGAGGTGTAGCTACTAAGAGGGGCGCATGTGACCCCTACCCCTAAGTAATAAATTTAATAATAGACACTTTATAAAATATTTATATGTAATAGACATCATATTCTTGTTAAATAACATAAAGTGGGCTTACGAGGTTAATATTAATATTTTAATAATAAAATGTCCGTGACCTAGAACGCCAGGGTAGAACAAAATCCTCCCAGTATAAGGATCCCCTTTTATATAGTTATTTAAAACTAAACCCTCTTTGAAAGAGCGCCTAATCATAAAGGTAAACATTGCACAATATTACAATTATATAAACCACCAACATTCCCTTCTTACCCAAACCCACAAGATTTAATATCGCCTCCATAATTAAACATTCCATTTATATTATAAATAGTTTTTTTTGGATATATAGATATTTTAATTAATATCAGCCATAATGGATAGAGATGAGATTTATTTATTTATAATCATTAAAATATAATAGAAAAATTCCCATATCTTTCACTTATAGACCCATAAGTTAGGGTAAGGTTTGGTTATATTAGGTGTTAAATAATGAGTACCTAATATTGATATGAATAAGTAATAAAATAATTGAGTGGTAAATCAAATTTATTCACAAATGAGAAGATTCATCTAGAATAGTCAGCATAATTTTTGAAAGATTATAGTAAAAGCATGAATGGGATCTTATTATATGGTAAGTTGATATAGGCATTCATACAGCACATGAGATTACTAATCCAAAAACTATGACAAATGAGCTGGAACTATAGTTTATCTTTGTTTATCATGAGCGTAGTCAACTAAATTTTACCAAATATTAAATACATAACGAGTTGATTATCATAAATTACTAGGTAAATTTTATGCTTAACAATATTGATCACTATACTGTTACATAAGTACTAAACATGAAATTGCTTTTTTTTTTTCATATACATTTTTATAGTAAATTTTATGAGTCGGTTAACCATGGAAAATAGTTCTCTTAATCTTGAGTAAAGATATTGAGCAAATGGATATTTCCGATTCGATGGAGCCACCTACAACTTTTTTTAGAGGATAAATTACCATCAAGAATAATAGACCCAATGAGCCAAAACTCGTACGATAATGCTTCTTACTCTATATTATCATATTTTTGAGTGGTAAAATATTTATTATTTACATGAGCAAATAAAAAATTATCCTGATTTTCCGATAGGCCCCACGGCGCACTGATAAAAGTAGGTCCCGGTAAACCTTATGCACTGCGGAAATTCACACACGTAGCCCTCTCAGGAAACTACTACGATAAATTTCTATCTATTAAATTATTATTTTGAATATCATATCCCTATATATTAATAACTATCTCCCTTTTAAACTGTGTATTTTTTTATCCCTCTGTGCTCTTACGCGTTAATCGGCTCCTTATTTTAAATTCCCGACTCTCCTGTTTAGGAATCGCGTAATATAAAGTCTCCTAAACATAGTTTATATAGGTATGGTGGTTTTAGTAAATTTTAAATAATAAAAATTTAAAAATGAAAAAAAAAACGGAAGCTGCGAGCAAAAAACCCATACCCATAATTATTATTTTAACCATTTAGTTATTTAGTAATACTAATTAAATATTATAATATATATAATATTATTATGGTCCAAATAATTATATTTTATATATTATTAAATTATATATATTATATATATTTAAATTATATAATATATATTATAAGTATATTAATATATATATATAATTATATATATATTATTAATTATAATATATATATAATATATATATTAATAGTAAAGGTAAAGATAAAATGTTAACTATTGCCTTTAACTTCATATACGGGATTTGGAAAAACTACCACCGACCTGTTTTTGGCGTAACTTAGTATAGGAAACAATTAAATATACCCGGTGGCGTTATAATACGATCGAAGCCATCCTATCCAACCAAAAAAGTTATGGATATTTACAAGAACCAATTTTTATATAAATCAAACCGAGGCCCAATCCAAAGGCGACCATTCAACTAGAAAAGTAGTGTATGCACCAGACCCTGTACCCTGAATTTTTTTTGTCTGGCCCCACCTATGTCTACTCCCCCCTTTTCGAGAAAAATAAAGTAAGATTTGTTTTAAATATGCCATATAGAGGAATTCGACCCACCAACTTGTATAATAAATTATAAGTAATGGGTTTAGATGAAAATAAAATAAATAATTAAAATAATTAAATATTACCAGAAAACTAATGAAATTATATAATCATGATGACCCTATTACTCCGGTATTATTTAATAAACCCAATACCGCCCATGTTTTTGCACGGTATATCAGAGGACCATAATATTAACCGGTAGGCGTTTTAACGTAATCGTAAGACCCATTACACTCATACAATTCACCATCCATATAAAAATAGTTTTGGATATCATCGAGAAGATAAAACAATATTATTAAAGCATACCGGAGTAGCTCTCCTATCACCTCATCTATAGTGTATTGAAATCTACCAGTGGTATTAGTGATCCTAGCCTCATACTACTAGGTTATAACCGCCCTAGCTGTGCCACCTCCGGTTTTCTTTTTGACAATTGCGGGGTCATATTCTGAATGCTGCTTTTCTTATATCATTATTATCTGTTAGCAATTGTAAATGCAATCTTACATAATAACCACAAATTCCCTCTGCATCATAATAAAGAGTGATGAGAAATTGGTATAATATATGTAGATAAGATAAAATCATATAATTAAGGTATAAGGTTAAAAGAATTAAAGCCTTTCCTTTCCTCGGTGAATATAGATAAAAAACTCAATACCTAGTAACCCTCATAAGTATTTGGACGAAATATAACTATTAATAATTAGAATGGACATATTAGCCCAGTTATGTTCGTTTAATATCGATATACTATCGGATATGGACTCAACCCTCATCCACTTCGCTAAACTCCAAATAAAAAAAGTTGGGATATTTCAAAAGATAAAAAATATTTAAATATATATAATAAAGTCATAAACCTGAAGCTATCTATATATATACTCACATTAACTATAAGCTGATAACATACCAATACCAGTGATGTCCTACAGCCTTAGTATCCACCCTTATCCACCTATATACTATGTTCTTTATAATTAAATTTGATTAGATTTTTATTAAAATATTATAAATTTGCCCAATAATATAAAATTATATCCACGTACATTATATTATATTTAATGAATTGTTTAAGAGAATATAGTACACAATATAAATATAATGAAACTGGGTAAATTGGGAAGAATATTTAGGAAACTAGCTCTTTTTCATTTTCTCACCTATCCTACGGTGTAGCTTAGAATACTCCCTTTTTAATAATTATTCTAACATCACGAGGAATTTTTAATGTCTCTCTTTACTTTCACAAAATAATTAAAGTAAAATAACTTAAAATACGAAATGTTAATGCGTACCTTTAAAAATAATCCAAAAGTTAATGAAAAAAAGAGGTACGATAAAATAACTTCGGTTGCACCGATTTTTTAAATTGGTGTCAAACCTGCCGATTATTTCCCGGGGAACCAAACGTTATTTCTCCGCAGAGCTCCATATCGGCATCTCAACATCTCAGGGTTAGGCGAATGTTTTAAGTGATTGGAATGACTTCATGAGGCTGCTTAGGGGGGTGACTCACTATTGATATTTGAGAAGAGATTAGGTACTTTGTAAAGATTGACATCAGCTGTCCGAACCATTAATTCATTTATAGGTGGAGGTCCTTATGGGGAGGATAAGTCCACCTTGTGAGCCTTTCACAGTGAGATGGTGGTGTATAAGGTATAAGGTTATTTCCTGAGGTTCACAGTATTTGAAGAACTGATCACGGTACCGGATTTTTCTAGTCAACTCGTTTAGATCTTAGTGTTGTTAATTGCTGGCGGAGACCCACACAGGCTTGAGAGCGCTATGTGTGTATTTTAGGGAAGGGATGAAAGATATAAGTTGTGTTTCTTTTTTGTCACCCGCTCCAAAATAGTTTGGTTCCTGATATAGCTTTCTCTTTTAAATCATTTAGTGACTTGATGTTTTAAATATTTATTGCATATTATTATTGGGTGTCTGCTCCGAATCCCGTGATGTAATGACGTTGTTCATCAACGCGAGGGTGAATAGTACAATATTGCTCCTCGTGAACGTAAAAAAAGATGTCCCAACACATGTGGTTGCCGCGCGGGTTGGGGCGGTTCAAATATTCAACAAGGTAGAGATCACTTGATTAAGTTTAAATATAAAGTCTGTAAAATATATATTGTTGAAATTTTTGCTATTTCTTACTCCTATACAAGTATGAAGAGTATACATAATCGTTTATCTGACGGATTTTTGGAGCAGGCCATGCTTGAGGATCAATTCTCTTACTAAAAATGTGTCCTTTATGATACATCAACTTAATTTGGGCGCTCCAATCTTCAGTTTTATATGGCCCCCATTATTATTATTAACATCCTTTACGAGATAAATTTGAAAAGATACGAGGGGGTCATCACTAGCCAACGAAGATTGTCTTGTTGTATTATTCTACACACACTAGGATTTCTGGCATATTTTATGTCCCCTCTTTAGGAGATGGGAAAGCCTCCGTTTTTTGATCCTCTATAAATATCATGAATTGATTAGATTTTCCCGCTCTCAAATTATATATTAGTCTTTGACTTGAATGATTATGATACAACATTACAATACTCTAATATGTGTCCTAATAGAGGTATAATGTGCTCCCTGATAAATAATAATATAGAAAATATCTATCTTTAACGAAAAAACCTCTACTAGAATCGCGTTAACAGAGATTGATAAATATAAACTGGAAATGTGGAAGGATACTCCACCTTCAATAGTCCGCAGAGATACTAGGATAAATAGTTGCAGTGACGAGGTCTCAGAGATCCCGAGATAGATTATTAGGCTAGTTTTAATCAAAATTTCTTTTTCACACACTATTAATTATATGTCTTTCCACCATCTTCTCAGTCATGGAGAATACTATACTTCTTATAACATCTAAAACCGAGCATATGTCAGCTGAATTAATGAATATAATGCACTTAATTTCCATTGTCACAAGTTCTTTATTAAATTATAATTCTTAAAAATTAGATTATAAAGCCAACGAGTAGAAGCATTATCATGTTGTATAATTATATATTCTATATTAGGGACCCATGGTAATCCCAACCTGGGTGATGTTCCCGCCTTTGGGGAAACATATGGGAGATAGCTAGTTGTTTACTTTTAATAATGAAATGAAATTATAGTTAAAGTTATTAACTATTTTGTAATAACAAAATTATTATTTCTTTGAGGGTTGTTAGATGGATTGTCTTTTCTTTGATCTACACTTCGCTTTACAATATATAAAAGTTAATTATTTTATTACTACGAGGTTTAAAGAAAAATTAAACTAATATATAGTTCTGTCTCTCATTCTTGAGTTCACCGCGTCAAGTCAGCATAGGGGAGTACGTTTGGTTTGTAATATATACTCTTACAAAGAACCATCTCACTCAGTGAGAAGGGCAATTAAATAAATTTTAATTTTAATATTACAACTTTACCCTAATTTTAATAATTAATAAGATATTATAAGGTTATATCTTATAGTTATTCCACCTCCTTAAACATCTTTTAATAAATATTAATAATTATTAACTTAAAATTAATATTATTAAATTTGACATTATATATATAAACTAATATTTATTAAAAATATTTATATATTACATATAAATTATATATATATTATATATATATTATATAATAATTATTGATAGTAATAATTATAATATATATTTATTACTTATATAAGTGTAAAAGTGTAAAATAATTTTATAACCTATATAAATTATAAAGTGAGTTTTACTTTGGACGTTAATATCAGTATATGGTTGGCAAGATAATTAAAATATATTATATTAATATATATTATATTAAATATGAATGTATTGATAGAACTTCTTTCTTTCCTTATGATATTGATTTCATAAAGAGTGGATAGCCCAATAATTTATCAAGTGCTACTGTAGAGGAACCTTGTATATAATATGAGAGCGTTGTATGAGATATATATTTTATATGGTCAGCACTTGAGTATAAATAATTATTTTTATTCCCGTGTTATTATGTAATGTACACATGTGTCTCTGGTAATGAAGCTTATTGAGCTAGTATCAATTGAGTTAACAGATCGTATCGGCTCAATATCTAATTATATTATTATATATTTTATTAGAAGGGATGTTTTGGTGAACAGGAGGATTATTAGTAATATATATATTTATAGATAAGTATTGATTTTATAACTATGTTTGGACGTAGTTAGTATCCTTCATTATTGGGTACCGTACATTGTATATATATTTTTATGTGCGGGAGAAGTATCAGATATCTTTTGTAAGTATAATCATTAAACAGAAAACGTTCAGAAACTAGATGAACTAGTGTTGTGAAACTCTTACAGTGGTTATATTATATAATTTGATCCTATTGTGGAGGGGATATGTGTATATCAATATTGAACTGGTTTATCTTAATATCTAATCCTATAATCTCTATTTAGTATCTTCTTTGACAGCTAGGACTGATATGAAGTTCAAATGAATCCTTTCTTGGTATTGAGCTTTGGTCGCTATTTACCCTCAGAGAATAAGATATTAATAAAATCTCACTTACTTATTTACAAAGTTATGGAAAATTTTTGAAATAAAATAATAATAAACTATCACATACCTCACAAATAAAATTAGTATTTTTTAATAAAATAATTATATTTAAATATATTTATCAAATCATGTATGATTTTTATATTTATTATTTTGACCTACCTACTCACATAATATTTTATTATTGTGATGGAGAGGTCATAATGTATATAAAGGTCAGAATTAAATCAATAAATAATGTTAATAATAATAAAGCTACAATTTAAAAAAAAATGATCCTACCCACCCTCACAACATAATTAAAATATTAAATTATTATAATAATTATATTCATATAATTCAATAATAATAATAATCAAATCTTTACCAATAGGGAATATAGAATAGTGGAATATCCAGAAATTTAATGATAATTCACGATAATTCTCCACCAACATGGAACTGATTAATATCGCATGAGAAATCAGTCAAACCACGAAAGGAGGTAGGGCTCGTAATGTATCCAACTTGAAAAGTGCGGATCATGGAAAGTCGTGCAATGTTCCTTTTTGCCTATTATATATATGAATTGAGTTATTACCCTTGCCGCAGTACAAGACGATTCCACTGACGCGGACTGGTATTTGACTTTTATTAGAGCATAGTGTCTCATTTGATTTGGAAATTTACTCATCCCTTTAGTTTTTATATACCACATGGGTAATAATCTTTATTCAGAAATGATTCAATTTTTTTTTGAATAAAAAAAGATATTTATATCTTTATTTAGGTTAAGTCGAAAAGAAATATGCATATAGAAACGAGATATCTGTAAATTGATACTCTTTTTCATTCTAATAATATAAGTAGCTTTTCTCGGCCACTGAAACAATTGAACGTGCCTTGAACCCGCGCAGTAGAATTGGGTGACCGCTACGTTACCGCCTATTTGAGTATAAGGACAGAGGAAAATCGGTAGAGGATGAACCAACACTTATTTTTTACTCAACGCTCGACGCCACTGTCTCCACCTCCGGGTATTTCAGGTCCCAACACTCAGATATAGAAAACGCATATTGGGGGGCCCTTCCAGAAAAAATGGACGCCTCTGAGTTGAGTCACCCAAATGAGCTGGTTGCCTCGAAATCCGAAATACGTATATAATTTTGCTGAATTCTTGTTTTTTTTTGAAACTTTTTCACGAAAAGGGACAAAGCTCTCTCGTTTCTATTCCTCGAGCGTAGGCTTTAAGAGTAGTCGTTATGTGGGATGACGTGAATTACATCAACGAAAATGTAGGGGAGGAACTAAAACGTTTGACGCTCAGGCCATGATAAAATGCACTAGACTCCTCACTGGTCCCGCTCTCTGGCCCATCCACTTCGAGGCACGAACCAACGGCCCATATTGATTTTTTATAAACCTTTGTCTCCTTACATCTTTACAGTGGTTCCTTATATATTCTACCAAGGGATTGTTTTTTTATTTTCCCTATACCTTTGGCTTGAAGTTCCGTGGTTTTTAAACTATTTTCAGTGGGAAAAATGTTCACTTATTTTTCTACACATTGAGAGGAATTCATTTCAATTCTCTGTTCCACTCTTCACTAGATAACGAAAATTGCACCTAGACTTCCCTTTGGGAGCTTGATAATTTGGTGTGATTTTATTCT
>JABUQX010131411.1:0-22500 GCA_015478945.1 Trachelipus rathkii
TAATAATAATGTATATAAATAAAAAGTAATAATATGTAAATTATAATAATAATAATATAATTAATAATATAATAATAATATTTTAAAAATAATAATTAATAAGATAATATAAAATAATAATGAATAATTAATATATATATATATATAATAATAATTAAATTAATTAATTAATTATATATAATTATATTAATATTTTAAGATAGGAAATCATAGTATAATGGCCACTCAGTCTGAATCCTGTAGAAGGAACATCACACTCATATTCAATACAATATTTCATACACATTAAATGTATTTATATTGCTCAATTATATTTTAGTACTACATAACTATTACAATAATTACTCATCGGACAATCTAGCTAGACTCTAATCCAACCATGTACATATTTCCATGTCAAAGAACTTCTTTCATACAGCCGCATGAGAGGAGTAAATCACCTAATTTTAACTGAAAGCTTTCTGGTCCCGTGAGCTCATAAATGATAATTATATTTTCTAAGTACCTATTATAGCAAAACTTTTTAGAATAAAAGGTTTAACTGCCACAATAGGCTGTATTAATAAAAGATAGTAATTTTATACCAAATACTGTTTAATTTAAGTTTTAATATATATTTGTGTTCGTCATTTGTGTAAGTTCATCCCCTAAAGACCCAGGATGTGTAACCACATAATAAAGCCAAATAATACTTCCTCCTATACTCTTTATAACCACCAATGTACACTACCTATATGCACACTTTCTTACGACCTCTGTAAAACTATACTATTATTATCTCTCTCCTAGAGCATTCCTTACTGTGAACCTAATACAATCCCACTATTGTTTCTTACTGATTCGTACTCAAGCCAGATGTATTCCCAGGCACATCTAAACTTTACCAACTAATATTATTCTAGCCTTAAACTAAAACTCACAAACGATTGTTTTTTATCCACGCGAAAAATATTTATATACCATATATAATCTAATGTAACTTTATTCATATGTAGATAATAATTATATTCTCATTTGACCATTAAAATCTTCACTACACCAGCAGCCTCGTTATTAATAACATATCATTCGTCATTTTCAAGTTCATAAATAATAGATATCTTACAACAGTACCAACAATCAATAGTACTAACCATATGAAATTGTCCAATCTATAATACAACTATTCTTGTTAGAATAACTATACTTAATTCTATAATATATATTAGTACAACTCAATTAATGTAATACTCACTTAGAATTAACATTAATACACAAGAATTACAATAAATACATATCCCATCTATAGATTTAAAATCCTATAATCAACACTGAAGCATATTAATCTCATAAATTCCTCACCAACAATATTTAAATTTAACACCATACCAATCATAAATTCCTGCTAATATCACAACTAATACTCAATTCTACTCTACAACTTTTGTTCAATTCATCCTTCCCTTTTCATCCAACATTATCCTAAATATTTAACGTCAGACACATTGTTACAGCTGCTCACTAATCATATCAAGTAACTATCACCGAAGGGATCTGTCCTCACAACTAAAATCCAGAAACTCCTGTACTCTTATCTTAACGTTTATAATATAATAATATTTCTCAAATAACAATCTACTCTCTATTATATCACACTCACTTGCAAAATCATTCTCTTTAATAAATAATATACCTTTCTTTCAAATAAATACTCTTACTTTCAATAATAGATTTATAGCTCACACAACTCAAAACCATAAAATTTCACTTCACACGATTAATAATTATATAGAGAGTGAGAGCTAACACTCAATTCCTATTACTCTTTTATACTGTTCCTTCTATATCATCTCTATCATATCGAAAAATCTGTCTCTAAATTATGTGTCATCACTATTCCCCATCCTTAGAATTTATGTACAATATAATAACCTCTCTGCATACACAATTAGTGAAATTGAAATAACTCACTCTCAATAATTATTATGTGTGACGACCTCAATGACCTATCCTTCTCTCAATACTATTAATAAAATTTCTTTTAATCAACGGAGGACATCGAATATTATTTATTTATTTTAACGAGTTTCTATTATTATATCTATTACAATGCCATTTACATTAATAAATTGTTTCCCCAGTTGGCTCACCCCACCACCAACGACTACATTATTTTTACTCTCAACATAAAAACCTTGTCCATGAGAGCAATTGTTCCCATAATTAAATTACCTTGTCAATTAATATATAGACTCTGTTCAAATTTCATATATAACTCAATTAATAAAATAACATAAATTATTATATTCATTATACTTAAAATATATTTTCTCAATTGATATTATTTAATTCAAATAGTGTTAAGTGAAGTAATAATAATTTGAATATGCCACAACAATATTAAATTTACTTACTTTAATACCCTACATTTATATATTCAAATGAGTGAAATAACACTGTGAATTTCATAATTCTCTCATATAATTTTACGTACCTTTAATTCAAAGATACTTATCATTCAGTCTACAATCTTCTTGTAATCTCCAATATAATTACTCTAAGTTACATTATTTATTTTATCTTCCTAATATCAATATCCACTATCTCTCCCATTTTATTATTAATAATATTATTAATTCCCCTATTTTATATTTCACTTAACTCATTAATACCTACTTATTATACCCCTTTTAACCGTTCATTTTAATTTTTAAGTTTTATGGTTAATTTATTTACTGTCTCTCTCCTACATTCTCCTCTGAATTACTTATTCCTCCTATAAAATCAATTTTTTTACATCTAACTTCCAAATCCAATCAATCACCATTTAAGCTCTCTTGTCTTCTGATTAATTTTTCAACTCAGTTAAATTTATCGATATCTATTATATCCTAGTGTGATTATTCTCAATTCTATTTTATTATTTTCTCTCAACTTCTTAACCACATTTTACCATTATTATATATATTATACTTCTCTCATAATTTAATATATTCACTTTATATCCTATTATCTTATGTAACTCATTCATATAATCCCATCTAAATCACTTATTTCACCTTTATTACTTACCTTATCTTACTTATTACTGTTTTCATATTGTTTATGTTTCATATTTTATCTAATATTATAGTTTGATTCCCCATCCATTCACTTCACTCCCTTCACATTCTATATTCATCATTGAGTTACGAATTAGACTTATCTCATCCTTATATAGATAATCTCATATAGCAAGATCTGTCCCTTTCTTGCTTGTCTAAATATATTCTTTGACACCTAGTTTATATCTCAATATTACCTAATAAATCCTTCCTAAACTTTTCCTTAAGTTTATATCAGTGAACATTTCATTAATATTATTATAATTATAACTAATAATTGTTATTCTGAATAATATATATACATACCTAAGACTATTTGATCCACTCCACTGTTATGAACTCTTTTCTAAAGAATTAATACTTTTTTTAGATAACTGAAAGCCAAAATTAAATTTATATATAAGATATTATATATTAAATTATACAAATATATACCTAATAATAATGAAACTAAAATATATAATATAATTTAATAATTATACTCGAATAAATTAAATAATTGGAGAATAAATTGATTACACGTCTGGTATTTGTTCTTATCTTAATAAAGTGTAATAAACAATATTTAAGTCCATATCGTAACATTATCAGTATACCTCAAATTGGACTATAATATGCCTCAGAAATGAGATATCGCCCCAGGGGCGCATTGTTCTTGGCCCTAAATATCATTAAATTGCCTGCGAACGAAATCTTAGAACCGATCATCCCTTCTTATTCAAATTTAAGCTATTAACTATGTCATTTAAGTGTAATATATACTTTAGGTTCCCACATAGTAATAGTGTGTTAGATATTCGTTGATATTATTTATACTATTTTGCTAGAATATTATATAGTTTTGACCGTAATGATGTATATATTTATGCTATCGTATAACCAATAATGTAATGTGGCCTGTATTTACGCCATATCTTTCATATCATAGTCTAATTAGAATGTGTACGTCGGTATATGTACCATATATGCCTTTTAGGCCTCACCAGGTAGATAAATTTATATAACTACAGGTAAAGGTATGACTACCGAATACCCTAGTAAAATAATCTAACCTTTTTAATGTACTCCAGCAGTTTAGTAGGTGACGTATTGACTATCGCTACAGAATAAATTAGTATACATAAGAAGTCCTCAAAAGTTTACATTGATGTTCACATAACGGACTCTCGACTGGTCTTAGGGGAGCAGTGTTTAGATGGACAATAGAATAAATTGACTACAATAATTGAGGAATTGAATGATAATTATTTAGAATTAGAAAGGCCGTAAATGATGAGGATAATGAATAGTATTGGTTTGGAGATGGTTTGGTCATGATGAATGAAGAGATGAATGATAGTCATTGTTGAGAAGCGTTTTCTTGTAATTGTTTGGTTAGAGGCTTGACTGTGTGGAAGTACTTCTGATCCGCTCTGTGAGTGGAAGAAAACCACGATAGAAAAGATTGCGACTTAATATAAAATTATAACGAAAGTAGTTGCGATTGGTTAATATCGCAATGTCACTTTTAGGAAGCAAGTTAAGTTGTATGATTTTTCATAGAGGACAGAAAGATAAAGTGCGATAATGAAAAGAGAAAATTAGCAGCAATTTTATGGAGTTATCAGAGCTTCATCATTTAGATTTGTCGAGTACTCCACCTAGTCTCTTAAGAATGTTAGTGATCACATCCTATTCCATCGGTTTAGTAACGTTTGTAATTAAATGCAACTTGATACTTTGTCTCCAGTTACTCTGGCTTCGTGTTTAAACTCCTGTTGCCTATTAGTCCTACATAGTGGAGATGTGCGAATTTACTGAAATCGGCTCAGTTTCGAAAGTTGCTCCAATCTTATAGGTGAGTTTGATCAGGAGAATTGTCCCCTTTAAAGAAACTTTAGAGTTTGATAATGCTCATGTGTGAAGTTTTAGAGATTGTTCTGTAATTACATCTTTTCCTCGCAGTTCCTTTTAAAATGTTTAACCTGATTAAGTCTCACGTTGACAATTGATCATTACTTTCCTCCATCTAGTTATTGAGTGAGGTGTGAGTATTAATATATTAGATGATAAATTAGTGAAATTATTTAATTATTTAATGTAAATAATTTTATTTATTAATTATTATATTATATATTATTAATATTATTATATTTTAATTATATATATAATTGATTATTAATTATATTATATATTTTATTATAAGTATATTATGTGTTTATATATTTACTTATATTATTATATTTATTTTTATTATATATTAAATATATTAATACTATATAAATTTAATAATTGTGTATTAAAATTATATTATAATTAATAGTAAAATATTATATGACTATAATTAAATTAATTTATATATTCGAATTCTTGTATATCATTACTATAAATATATTTAAATTATTTTTAAACTCAAAATGAATATGTTATTTTTATTTATTTTTTTTTAAAAAACATATATTATATAAAAATAAATAATATATTTAAATAATTGTTAATATGATACTTAAATAAGAATTAAATTAAATATAATTATATTATCGAAATAATTAAATTTCTTATAAAAGAGAACTATAAATTTATATATATTTTTTTTTTTTGAAGATATTTACTTTATTAAAGCTCTTAATATATTATATATTTGATTATGTAAAAAAAATATATAAATGAAAATACTTAATTTTTTATTTTGTTTATTTTTTTTTATAATAATTGTAAAAAATATTTTATTGTAATAAAATATATATATAATATATTAAAATATATTAAAATTTTGTCAATAATTTCTCGAAGTCCTAGTATTATATTTATATATTATTCAATATAATTAATATTATTTTTAAAATTAATTATTTGCTACTATATTAGTTATAATATTTCGATTACCTCCAAAAAAATATCCCTATTAGATACCATTTAAAATGGTATTGTAAAAATATTTAACTTAAATAATTTTATATACATAAATGGATTAAAATCTTACAAATAAGCTTATTAAAGGATATTTAGGATCAACACCTAAGTTAATGTGAAGAAAAGTTAACGTCGTTATTTATCTTAATCTCAAATATAAGCAATTTCATATAAACGCTCTGTTCTATACTCATATTATAAAGCAGTGTTATATTTCTCTGAGTTTATAAGAATATTATGCTTCGAAGAATAGTTATACGTTAATTCGTTTATCTTAATAATCCTATGTCATTGTTATTATTTTTGAATTTTTCTGTTTTATTACACCATTCCATCTATTCACGTGGAATCAGTTAAGCCCTATTTGTCAAGAGTTAATGGGTTGGTGTTGATCTACGCCAATTTTTAAATTATTCTAAGTCTCTTTTTACTGTATCTCGTACTATATTGATTACTGCATATTATTTAACGAGATTAATAAATTAAACTAAACAATGCATCTGGGTTCTTTATTAACGTTAGCGCAGACTCTCAATTTCAGCAGGAACGAAGAATTTTGCGAGAAATGATGTTATCTACTATGAAATTCTAGGGTGGCATATGGAAAGATAGGATAAGTTCATCCTAACAATTTCACGCCTGCACCTGAATGATTAGATTAGTCATGTGAAACTTTTATTGAAATATCATTGAACTAGTTATTTTTATATAATGTCTCTTTTTTATTGGACTTTTATTGACTTTCGAACACCTCAATCTCAAAAGTACTTCTTGTGTTTTAGTCATAATATCCAGAATGCCTACTTAACCTATGATAATTGATGTATTATATTATAATTTCATGTATTCTTTTATACAAATGGTCCGGTTTGTAAGTTGAGACTCTTTATGTTAATATTGCTTTGTGATGGTAAACTTGAGAATGGTAGTGGAAATTGAATGTTGCTCGCTATGTTGTCTCATAACTAGATCTTCCCTCGTGGTTTTTTGAGGCCGGCTCTCCTGCTCTAGGCATACCATTTGTGATGTGTAGTGTTGTTCTCTCATAGTTGATTCGTATGTGTTGTTTTGTTGTGTTTGTTTGATGTTGTTTTATATGGGTCCGTAGTTGATTTTGTTTTATGTTGATTTTTTCTATGACCAGGAGAGATGTATCGTGTATGTTGATTAGTATGTGCCGTCTAAAAGAGATTGTTGTAATGATGCTTATGGAATTGGTGTATGTTGTGTTTAGATGTGTGTATAGTTTGTTTAGTTGTAAGTGGGTTGTTCAATAGTGAGATTTGTTGAATTTGCATATGTTCCTAGGGTTGAGTATTGTTGCTTCGCTTCCACTTCGTGTGCTTGATTGATGTTTGTGCTTTGTTATATTCGTTTTAGTATTGTGGTGTCAGCTGTGTTGATTATTGTATGTGTGTTTAATCTGGATAATGATATAAATGACAGTGTAGATCAAAGTACTATAGTATAGTTAAAAATGATATTATGGTGTAAGATATTATGTAATTGAAATATTGAATTGAAGTGATAATGAAGTGTCGGTGAGTACATTCGGCATTGTTGAATGTTGGAATAGTGAATTTTATTATTAGTTTTGCAAGGTTGAGTATTCGTTATATTTGAAAATGTTAGTAAATTATATAGTAGTGAGCATACTCATGAATCGAATTATTCATCTATTTTTGAGATGAATACAACTTACACTAATTTTAGACAGTGATATATTAATATAAGTATAATTGAATGTCGACTCTCTATATATTCAACTCTCAAGATGCTCGAATTGATTTATAATGCGTACTGAAAATGATAAGTGACTTATTAAATCATTATATTAAGTAATCAGAATGAGTATAGGAGATTGAAACTCTCTCAATTTAGTTTGACGCTTGTGACACGCTCAAATTGAGTGTGCATTGCCAACTCTCGGTCAAAGAATGAACTTTGGGATTTCGATACATAGTCACTCACTCAGACTCAGAATTGCCCTTTTATATACCTAAAGGAGAGCTCGTTCACAATAAAACGGTTATAGAGATTTATATAAATTCTCCTCATTGTATACTTAATTTATTAGTTCGTAACTCGCGCTATCCATACTGTGATGATAGATATAATAACGAGAAGTGATAATCCAGTATTGTTAATCTATAATGTTGCTAGAGATATGAAGTATTCAAAGATATTTAGATTTTAGTAATAATACTCAATAGAATTGTGACAAGATCTTTATAGGGTCAGATAAATGTATAGAAGGATCAGTAGCGGCTTTCCTAATTATTTTTTTATTTCGGATATTAATTAACTTTGTGAAATATGTTTCTAGTAATTCCATACTTATAAATTAACACTGGTAGTAAAAAATAAGCCTACGTGTTAATTTCCAGAGACTGTAGCAATGTAATCTATGATTTAGTATAACGTGGGGGCTTGGGATGTCATGTACTAATTGTTCGAAGCACTAATATCCCTTCTAAAACTCGATTTATTTTAATGTTTATTTATTTTTCATTTAAAAGTAATTTAAAATTATAAGTTATTAAATTTCCTAAATAAATATTATTATGTGATAATATTTCTGACAATTATTAATACCCTTAATGTTAAAATTAATATATAAATGGACATTAATTACTAGAGATTATTAAATGGTGTAAACATTATATTAATAACTTACCGATAAGATAAACATGTTGAGATTAGTTAGATATGGAGATTCGATTTTGAAATGATATTATATAAAAAAAAAATTATTTGTATATGCACTCCTTTGTGGTCAAATTATTTAAAAAGAAACAGAAATTTACAAGTAATAAAATTTGATAAAGAAATAATATGGGAAATTTTTGTTTAAAATTAGTATATAAATTCTGAGTTATACGGATGTATAGGTAGAAGAATTTTTAAACTCGTAACGTTAAGTTACACATATGTAACTCTAATTAGTCTACGTACTTCTTTTTTCGATAAATTACGAAAGCATTATAAGAAAGGTAATTCGATAAAAAAATTAAAGAGATTAATTAACGGATTTAAACGCTTTATAACGTCGTATTAATGTCTCCACCTTTATATAGTATATATTATATTAATTATATATATATTAATATATATATATTATATATATTAATAATAATAATATAATATATATTTAATAATATATTATATATATATTAATATTATTATATACTTATATTATATATATAATATAATATATATATATAAATATATAATATATATTATACTATAGTATATTAATATATATATATTATATAATATTATAAAGTAATATATAAGGTAAATAATCTTTAAATTTTAATAATTTATATTATACTTATATATATAATATATAATATTAATATATTATATTATAAGTTATATTAATATATATTATATATTATATATATATTAATATATAATATTATTATATATATATATTATATATATATAATATTATATTATATATATAGATATATATATATTTAAGATATTAATATATATTTATATATATATATTAATACATATATATATATATCCCATAAAATATGTAATCGCAAAATTTTAATGAAATTATTAATTAATATATAATTAATATCATATTAATATATTAATTATATAGTATTATTATTAATATATATTATATATATATATTAATTATTAATTAATTAATTTTAAATATATTATATAGTATATAGTGTATATATATATATATATAATATTACTATATATTATATATATAAGATAATATTAATATATATATATTAATTAATTATTAGTATATATATATTATTTAATATATATATATTTATTTATATATATATAATATAATTATATATATATATTAAAAATATTATATATTATATATAATATATTATTATTAATATAATAATATATATATATTATATATAATTATATATATATATATATGATTATATATTAATCATATATAATATATATATTTAATATATATATTAATATGGATGAATATACATCAAGAACAATTAATACTAATTATATTAATATATAATATATAACTAAATAACTATTATAATGATATATATTATATTATGCAGAAAATATTATTATATAGATATTAATATATATATATAAATTAATATTATATATATAATATATATATATATATTATTAATATAGATCTGAAATTAAAAAAAAAAATTTTATATAAACATAAATTTTTTTTAAATAAATTAATACATATTATATAAATATCAACTTAATTTAAAATATTTAAATTTTATATTTAAATTTAATTTATCAGTTTAAAATATATTTCTTAAGTTGACATGTATTAAAATTTACCTATCTATACCATTAATCTTTAATGTACAACCTCAATATGTTTATTATTAAATTTATAATATATTTGTAAATATATATTATATTAAATATAATAATAATTATATTAATAATTAAGACTTCTATATAATATAATAATAATAAAATAATAATAATAATATAATAATAAATTATATATAATAATTATTAATTAAGAATACTTAAATGAATTAGATATTTAATATATATTAATTATATAATGAATTTAAATTATAATTTTCAAAATTTAAATAAAACTTACCTGTAACTTACAACTGGATTTAATTTTAAATCTTTTCATAATTGAAAGGTATCAATTGATCTCGCATTAATCTTACTTGACCTTTCACACACAGAAGAATAAACTAAAGCAATATTAAACTGCTATATCCAGGCAAAACCTAGTAGTACACCATCTTTGTATTACCGCTATTGATTGATTTTAATCTATTGCACCCCAGACTAGATTAAAAACTCCAAAACTTTGCTAAACTCTGAGAGGATTTTTAAAACCAAGCATTTTAAATTGGATTTAATATATTTTTAATATTTAATATTATTTTATATTTTATATTTATTATTAAATTTTATATATATATATAATTATTTGTGTATATTTTATGTTATATTTATTTTATACATTTATATATATTATTATTTATATAATTATATTTTTATTTATTAATTTATATATTATTCAATTTTGTATATTATGTTTATTGTGTTATTATAATTCATTTATTATCAGCGTTTATATTTATCCTTTAATTCTCATATGTTATTCTTGTTACTACTGTATTTCCTTATTCTTTTTAATTTAATATTATTATTATATTTAATTGTTTATATAATTATTATTATATTATATTATTTTATTATATTATTATTAATATATTAAGTATTATATTATATATTATTTAATTAATTATTATTAGATATTATTATATTAATTATATTATATTATATTATAAGTATTATACTATATATAATATAATATATATTATATATATAATAAATATTAATATATATTATATATATATTAAATTATATATATATATGATCATATATATATTATGTATATATAATATATATATTATATATATAGTATATATATATAATATAATAATATATATTAATATATTTAATACTTATTATATAATATATAATAATCTGAGAAGGGAATGAGTAGCTATAAATTACCTACTATAATATATTATTATTATATATAATATATATTATACCATATTATATATATTAATTATATTATAATTAATATTAATATAATATATATATATATTAATATATAATAATATATATACTATAATTAATAATATATATAATATATATTAAATTCACCACTTCTGCGCCCTAAGACTGGGGGTATGATGTCATAGCAATAGCACTGGAAAAACAAAATAAGTTGTTAGAGTAATATAATTGACGTAAAAAATCACATATTATACCTAGTGAGTTACGTGACTGCGATCGGACCCTCACTACTAAGTACATCTTTCGTTCTCTCAGTTTGTTATATAAATGAGGTTACTTTCTCAACTTGCTCCTGTTGTGGCCACAACTCCTACCCTCTTTCACAAAAAATACCCCGCCATTCAACTCCTATTATTATATATTGCACCTTATAATTCTACTAGTTTGTCTCAAATCTTTGTATATATTTCTCTACCTCCAGGTCGATTCTTTACTCACTCTAATCCACTTTTTCTTCAGGTTACTCCCTAAGGCGTATAGTATATCCCAGCACTACTCGCCACTATATTTATCCGTCTATATCCACTCGAATTATACATCCCATATCCTTTTCACATTAATGACTCAATAACCATACTATCGTAACTAGCTACTTAAATTTAATTCTCTCTTTACTTCTTTCTTTCCACTCACCAACACACCCTTACTATAAGTTATCATTTCCTACTATCTAATTCATTCTTTTCCACACCTAATTAAACCCCCTAAGATAATTGTCACATCTGAAATCACGTTGTACTTTAGATCTATATACCTCTCTCCATAGTTTTACTATACATCAACACGGATATTAACGTACCCTTCATGCAAGACCTTAGTAGCCACCAATTGCTTGTCCTCATTACCTCCACCAGGATTACAGTGATCCATGACACCTTGCCTACCATTTCACAACTTATCTACTACACTCGGCATCATTTTCTATTCAAATATTTTATATAAAATATAATCCTAAGTATTATCTCGCACACTTGTTCCAAGTTGTATATTCATCCATCGAGATAAGCTTATCACAACGAGACTAGTTATCTCTATGACTTCACAACCTATAACCTTACTTATTCTTAATTCTTCGCCCTGAATGATACTTTTTGGAGGGCTTTCCGCAGGGCATCACAAACCTCCTTACCAATCCTCTCAAATCTCTCAGATTCCCCACACAAAACTAATAATCATCCCATTTAAGTTTAGGCACCCTCCACTCTCTTCTAATTTCCATCATATTCTACACCTTCCCCTGCCATCCCCATCTCTAATTTCTTTCATAGGGCCTCCAATCTTCATATGCAATTGAATATACTCAATAGGATATTTATAACACATCTCCATCCATCACTCTGCTATTAATATTAAATCCAATCACTTTTCAACCCATTAATTCTATACACGCTTCACTATAGCAAAAAATATTTATAATTCCATTCAGAAGTATCACTTACCAACACATCCATAATCTAACACCTGCATTAGAGTAATTTCCCTATATAATCCTATATTTTCAATGTCCTTTATGTAAATCCATTAAAATCTATAAATGCAAATTATTATATTTCACTTCTACTCTCATTTTTCCCATCAATTGTTTCAGTGAAAGTTCATCCATTACATATCCTATCTGTTACCATCTTCTAAACGCACCTCTTTTTTCATCATACCATATCAGTTTCTCATGATCTCATTCAACGCTCACTACTTATCGACCCAAAATGCCCAGCCATATATCTGTCCACAACACTTAAACTAATTCCCATATATTACTACAGTTACCATTATCCCCTTTTTACACCTATTAATATAAGTAGTATACTATATGCTCATCTCTTACATTCCCTCGGATAATACGTACACCCGTCGATAACACTTTTCAACCCACTTCTCAAAAATCCAACTCAATCACCTTTCGCTGCTGTTCTATTGACATTTCACTACAGTATTTTTACATATTATTTAATACCTGCAGATTTACTATATATTATCTCAACTTTTCTCACTCAACTGCATTACTCCATCTCATCCTCACTATATGACCTACATCTCCTCAATAATACTCATTTCCTTCTTGCAACCTCTAAATCCTAATCAACATCAATAATATATTCATATCTACCTCTTCTTATCTAGTCCAATATGTTATGCTAATATTATCGAGTTAGTTCCTCATCCACTATATTCTTCTAACATTCCATTCTCCTAGATGACTCACTTCCCATACCATATATTCTTTAAATAACCTTTGGGTTTCTTCAGCACTAATGGCCTGGTTCTTTTCTATCAAGCATCCTTCTTTAGACTGACTTTCTGGTTCCAATGTAGTTCAACATATCATCCTCTCCTTCCCCACTAGAATAATTTACCTCTTATGTTATTTTTTACTTTCTAGATGTATTCTTTTAGAAGTATTCCATTTTTTTTCTTTTTGTTTATCCTGATTTATAAATATTTATATATTACCAATACATACATTTACACATTGTGGATATCCTCTTAAATATACTAATTATTATGGAACTTTTTTTATATAGTTACATAATTTCTAACCTCACTGCTTTACTTTTTTATAACTTTATTTTTCAGCTTAACAGCACCATCCTTATTTCCACTCTCAACTCGCTTTTAAACTATTTCATACGTTCTATCTTTTAGCTATTTAAAATTTTAATTATTTTAAATCCACAATATCTTCTATTTTTTCACTCCCGACAGGCGCAGCTTTCATTCATTATTATATTGTCTACCAATATTGTTTCGTTTCTGATCGTTAGTGTTACACATATAAATCTCGATATTTTATAGCACGCGCGCCTTACCAATAACTTACTCTCATTAGCGTCTTCACTCTCACTTCTTCTATACATTTACGTCAGCTATAGCGCCAATTCGTCTCATCTTTCATAATCCTAACTCTTCTATTCGATATCCCCCACTACTTAATTTTACTAAAACAACTAATTATATATTCAAATAATCCATTCCTTAAATCCTCTCACTTGAATTAACATCTAAAAATCATCATATACTTAAACATCATTACAACTCACAATAAATTACGGTCAATACTACATCCACTTCTATATATATTATCTACATCTCTTACACTTAACACCAAACCTGTATAATTACTTATGAATACTCTTTTGCCAGCATACCTCTATCCTCTCAGAAATCAATCACTCTCCTTTTAACCATTTTTACATTTTTCATTATCTATACATTTACACAAGCACTACTATTTATACCATTACTTTTATTGTACGGACTCATTAACAAAGCCAATTATGACACCCATACGCTAATAATCAATCTGACTCAAACATTCATATAGATTTAACCTCAGAAATTCGCACTCTCTTACACATTATAACCCTTCAGAGGACAATATAAGTCACAAACCACATATACTTTAGACATTTGTTCAATACTTAAATTTACCATTGAATTACAAGCTACTCACACAACATAAATTACTCATAATAATCACACTCTGTTAACTCACATGAGCTCACTCATCAGTAGATTGCAATCTCCTCCTTCTCCCTCCCTCATTCCTTATTTCACATCTAGCACATACGCTTTCATAACCACCATAACACCATCAACCTACAACCACCATTTCACATGATTACCTTTTCATCTTATTTATTTCGGTCACAGCGTAGCAAATAAATAATATTGCTTCTTTCTGTACACCATCACCTCTTTCTCCTAATTCATTTAACTCTCTCTGACATTTCTACATATATGTACTCATACTCGTATACATTACATTTTTGGCAAAAAGAACTAATAGTCGTCTTATATTACTATGGCTAAATAAATGAGTAATTAAGTGTATTTTTATGAGATGACCTAACCCAACGTACCATGTTCCTATACCACTATAACTTTTAGTTTTCCTTTTCTACGACAACTCAATAACATATTGTTGTATCAATTTACTTTCTCCTACATACATCAATAGATAGCAAATAGAGATTAGTCGATTTCTCAGTTTAAAGATTTTTCTAGTAAGATAGAGGTAGGTTGTGATAATAATATAAGTATGTATATATTAGTTGCATCATGATGAGAGTTAAGAGTATAGTAATGTTCTTGAAGTATAATTGTATGATGTAGGATATGATAACACGAGTAAGAAAGTAGCTATACCATTTAGTAGTCATACTGGAATTAGCTGATCGAAGACTCATTACAACCATAGAAATAAATTGTGACGTTAATTTCATGCTGTGAGTGCGCTACGCTCTCTCTCTCGCTCTACTTCTCGCTCTCTACTCTTTCTACGTTCTTCTTCTCTCTACATCTATCTCATCTCTTCTCTCTCTATATATATTAGTATTAATATTATATATAATATAATATATATATTTTTAATATATATAAAATAATAATATAATTATTATTTATAAATTATATATAATATAATTATATATATATATATATAATATATTATAATATATATATATATTAATATATTATTAATAAATATATTTATATATAGATATATGAATGTAGAATATATATAGTATATAGATATATATATATATATATATTAGATATATATTAATATATATATTAATATATATATTTATTAATTATTATATTATATTTATATATATATATATATATATTAAATATATATATTAATTATATTAATATATATAGATATATAATATTATATATTAATATAATATAATATATAATTATATATATATAATATTAATATATATATAATATATATTATATATATATATATATATATATATTATATTAATTATTATATATATATATTATATATAATTATATATAGTATATATTATATAAGTTAATTAATTATTATATTATAATATTATATGCTATAGTAAATTATATAATTGCTTATTGCTTCCATAAAAACTATATAGCTAGCCAAACAATTAGATAATTTTACTTTGCATTCAGGCTACAGCCTGTGGCATAACCCTAAATAATCCAATTTTTATTATCTGTCCGCTACTTACTCAATTACCTAACTTGCGATAAAATAAGAAATTTTCCCTCCATACCATATGGCATACTCAGTGAGGGGCGCGACTCCTACTATCAGTTCACTAATATATTTATTTTGAGCCAAGTACCCCGATATAGATGAGTAAGTTAATTCAGGTGCAATAAGATTCACGATATTTTGGTAAGGTAATAAATTATATTATTTTAAATCATTATATATAAAATCGTTATATTTATAATTTAATTTAAAATTATTTAATCAATATTAAATTTTTAATATAATCTTTGGCTTTATTATTATATTTTAGGAGATAACGAAGCCTGGTAGGTTTTTTACTTATTATTAGAGAAATTATATAATCACTATATAAAACATTATAGATTACAGTTTCAATGAGTTAAAAGCATGATCTAATAATTAATTATATTATTAATATTAATATAAAACTTATTTATAATTGTAAATAATTATAATATATTTAAATCATTTTATATAGATTATAAATTTAAACACTATTATAATAATTAAAAATTTTATGTATTAGTATTAACATTATAATAAAATTAGAACATATAAATAATTGGTAATTATTTGCTTATAAAATATTTTTAAATAATTCATATATATTATAATATATATCTACTATTATATTAATATTTATATAATATATATTATATTATTAGAATTTTTATAATAAAATGAAAATGTTAGTATAGAATTCGCGATATTTGTTTGTGGGTAAATAATATATTTTTTAATAAATCATTTTTGATTGGCTGATCCTATTATAAGTAATTTTTATTAATTAATATTAATTGTTTTTTATATTAATACATTAAAAACTATATAAATGCCATATAGAATATTATTATTATTTTTATAAGTAATATAATTAATAATTATTATTATAAATGATTGTACCGACCGAATAATTGTATAAATATTGATGATAAATCTCTGTTAAGCTTTACTAATAAAAATCACCGGTTTCTCTATAACGCTATTCACTCGTGATCTTATTTACCAGATTACCTATTTACGATTTTCTCGTTAAACCGGCTATCATTTACGTTCTTCAATATCTCGCGGCCGTTCATGACGAATTCTCATAACCTGTGTTCTGCTTTATAGGTTCTTCACGTACACGTTTCTTCAGCTCCCGGACTATGTTAAGTATCCGAGTGCTCAAAATTGAGATTCTGCAAAACTCTACCCGGCTCAATATTTGTTTTAACCTCTCTCACTCCACCGAGCCAATTAGGAGAGGACAAACATCTAGGCAGTTCACTACCTTAGAATCGGAGGATTGACCGAAAACCCGCGGTCCCAGGTTCCTTGAGACTCAGTAGCTCTACCAACTGTGTCAAACGTTTGCTAACTAATGCACTATTTAACATTAGTTATGAGAGATATGTAATATTTTTGAAACTCTTAATGTTACAAATCAGCATGTTTATTTTCACATACAACATTCACATACATCTCCACTTCAATCAACACACAATACAACAACGTTTCTACAAAACGAGTAAAAAAGTACTATCATTTATACAAACAACATAACTCTCGCAGAGTCAGGAAAAACTTATTTTTACAACAAATTTTAAGTCAAAAAAACAAATAAAAATTTTTAAGTTTAACATTCACACAGAACTTAACTCACGTATCTATCATACATTACACAACTACACACAAGCACAATCACCACATACTCTCAAGCTACAACCACTAACTATCAACAACCTCAAAGCAACATACACAACACAGGAGAAGTATAAAGTGTATTGATAATAAATAGTAAGTATAAAAAACTTTTTTTTTGTCCAATATCATTAATAATATATTAATTTATAAATATTAAGTATAAATATAAATATTACAGATAACGTTTCTTTGCTCTAGTAAATGAAATCCTATTGATAATTATATAAATTAAATAAATTAGCATAATATAACAATATTATTTATTATTATATTTTATTATCTTAATTATTATATTATTAATTATTATTTTTATAATATTTAGACCTTAGTTAGTTCATTTATATTTAAACATCAATTATATCATCATATTCATCATATTCATCTTAATAAGATAATTTCACAATGAAATTTTATTAATTATTAAATATTTTTAATATATTAATATAAATATTATATTTAGATTAATAAATGTATTTTAAGATGTATATATATATACAAAAAATATATAGGTATTAATTAATCTATATCTTAGTTTATACCTTTGATATATATATATATTTATATATATATGTATATTAATATTAATATATTTATATATTATATTAATATATATATTAATTATTATAATATATAATATATTAAATATTAATATATATTATTATTTAATATTATATATATATTATATTATATACTAAGTTCCAATGTGTGACTGTTAGATACCTACTTGACGTATATAGAAAGTAACATAATTTTCCACAAAATCAGTGCCTAATGTGAATGAATACCTATATACCTCTTATACGCGTTAATATTATTAATTATCAACAACGTTACTTATAATATGTTATGACAAACGATTGTTATATATTTTATTAAAACATAAATATATAATATTATAATATATATATATTGATAAAAAGATTAAATTATAAATAAATTTTAACTAAATTTCATCGTAGGGACTTCAGATATATGACTCAACTAATCGACACTTGTTTTAATCAAAGGTCAGACTTTTTGATGTCATCTAAAGTTATTCTAAGAGTCGATTATAGTTACGATTAATGTTATTGTCTTAATGTTATTATTTTATCTAAGTTAGCCTTTAAACATGCTAAATACTATTTTTGTAAACACTTTCGTCTATGTAAGAAATAACAGACATAGATTTATGTCACAATTTATTTCTCTCTCCCTGTTCACGACTATTATTTCTATGCCTTTCCAGAAACAACTTCACGAGTAGCGGGTCCATGAATAAAATGTCAAAACCATTCTTCAACTATAAAAGTCACTGGTATAATTATTTCGGTGTGAAAAATCCTAAATTAATTTTAATGCCGAGCTTATCTCCACTTATATGATTATTGTAAAATTTGACTAAAAGAAATTTAATAATTTATATATATTTTTATTATTTTGTTATTAGATTTTATTAGTTTCATACTAGGTATAATTAAATCTTAGTGAAGTATACTTAGACCCTTAGTTTATTGTTTCATTATTTTTGTACAACAATAAAGTCCACAGCCAAACTTGTTTTTTATCTATAAACATCTTAGAAGAATTTCATTGGGATTTATAAACATGTCCCCCTTTTGTAAGCATTATTTTATAAGTCTTACTTGGGATACCCGTAATGAAGACGGTAAGATTGCTAGTCAGGAGGGGAGAACCAGAGTCATTATGTGTGGTATATAGTATCACGTTGAGGGATGCTGAAGGAGTATGGCGCACCTCACGACGTCTGTAGGTGAGTGTCCCCCTGTGATGATAAGGTATAGGTACTATGCTGTAAGGGCCCGTCAGGCTTTGGAGTTTTTAGTACAGCTGAGGAAGCATTCGGCGAAGGTTGGCTTAAGGCTGAGACCGGTCAAGATGTATAAGATAGTTGAAATGGAGTGATTGGAGTCCTTTTACCTTCTAGTTCGCTTTGCGCGCGCGAACGACTGCTCATCTTACGTTGCATGGCTCATTTTTTCTGTTGTCGTTTTCCGTCGCTTTCGTTCGGTTTCGGAGCTTTTAATGAACACAAGATTACTATTATCATAAGATGTTGCTGTCAGGTTTACGGCTTGAGACAGCTTTTCCAGTTCGGGTTTATAGTTTTAGAGACGTTTAAGACTTATTTTAAGTGCATACCGTGTCACTATAATAATAGTTTATCCATTTATGTATAAGTTATATGTATTATGTTATGCTGTATTCTAACTATGTTATTATTACTTATATATATTTAATTTATGTAGTTTAATACGTTTTTTTGTTAAATCTCTTTTATCTCATTCTATTCAAATTTAATAATATTATAATATCATATATATATATATATATATATTAATATTATAATATATAATATATATATATATATATGATATATGTGTATATTGTGGATATAATATGTAAAATTTACTTATTTTCTTTACTCGTATAATAACTACTTAACTACACCAACTATTCTATGGTATATTTATATTAACTGATTACATATTTATATATTTATATAACTTGTCGGTTTTATCGAAAATATACACACTTCCTCCTTTCCTACATCCGTTGCCTTTCCATCCCATAATTTTATATTTACTCAGTTATTATATGATCTTATCGCTCTAGTAACACAAAATATATATACTACTATTCATTAACTTTACATATATAATACATGGTGTTTCAGCACGTTATTTATTTTAATGTACAAAGGTTTCTTGAATTCTGCCTACTGGGGCCTCAAGGGTATTTACTTCTTGTATTGACAAAATACAAAAACAAAAACTACTATAGTACTAATGCGCCTTGATACTTTAAAGGTGCTTCGTTTTTTATATAAAAGTATTCAAGGGTGATTTAAACTAGTATCCATTTTTTCTGTCCCATGAATAACCTAAAAATTTAGTACTTAAAGGATTTTCAGATGATCCTATCCTGGAAGCTACCTTTCAACAGGGTCACCGGTTTGTTAATTAATCTTTATTATGTTTATAATTGTATATAAACTATTCAGAAAATCTATTTATTATCACATTTTATTTCATTATTTATTATCATACCACTCCCTAATCGCTTTCATATTTTTATATATCGTCTATATTTATCATCTTATTTGACTCACATTTCTAGCCAGTACTCATTAATTGACTTTTAGTATGTGTAAATACTAGCGACATCTACTCTAGAGCTGACCGACCTTTCAGACTCTCGAGCATCGACATGATCTCTTACTTTATAGTTATCTATCTATTGTCTATATATTATTATTCATTCTCTGTATGAGTGAAGTATTATTATTAATATATTATATATTGTATGAGTTATTGAAGGGAATAATAAATATTATCTTCCATTATGCTCATTATTTATTTGTTTTAGTTAATATATATAACTTACTCCAGTTGATTATTTTAGAGTTGGAGGAGATATTATCCTACCTATATATTTATATTTATATTATTATTATTATATATTATTAATATATAATTAATATATTCTATTTAACATTATTATATTTATTATTCTCATAATAATTAATATATTATTACCATTTACAACTAGTAATAATTTATATTTCATTAGTATTATGATTATTAGTAGTTTAAGTTGTGTAAATGTAAGCAGTAAACAAAAGAATTTAGAAAATGGGAATAAAATGAATTATAAGTATATATTATATCTATATATATAATTTTAATATGTGGGTGAATACTCTCATGACCTAAAGATCTTCAAAATTTTCATGATCTTTCACACGATCTTGTGTACATATCTTTATACGTTTAACACATTCAAAGCAACTTGAAATAGACACCCTTCTTGAAGGTAAATTTACGATTAAATATTTTAATATATTGAGTACGTTTACATTTATTATAATAATATTTCATTAATTTCAATAGTTAGTCCATATACATTGATATGACACAAATATAAGATTTAATCATATGAGATATTTTATATATTATATTAATATATATAATAAATATAATATTATTAGATATCTTAATATATATAATATATTTACAAAATATTATTAATTATATATATATTCATATATATATTATAATAGCAATTATATATATATTAATATATATTGCTAACTTGGTATAAAAAATACTATAAATTAATAATATATATAAAATTTAATAAATTCTAGTATTAAATATATTCCTGTAATCTCATATCTTTAGAAATTGGAAATAGTATATAGGTAATATTAAGGGGGATCAATGAGTA